>APFE031755549.1:4961-32169 GCA_000404065.3 Pinus taeda | reverse complement strand
TTCATATTTTATAAAAAAGGTTAAAAGTAAAAAACATCCATAAAATTTTAAATTGTCACAGTCTCTCCAGACTTAACTAATTCTAAGACAATCTTCATGACAATATCGTACAAATGAACTCCATTTAATATCGAAGATCGACAATAAAAATAATTTAAATGACACATTCGATAAATTCTAAGATTTTCCACTTAAGAGTAGAGGATATATGTCACATGTTCCTATGGTTTGTTCAATATTTCATATTTTATAGGGCCCAAGTCAGATGGAATTTCCCCGTTATGTTTTATAGATACAGTTAAATTAAAATGAACGAGGACTTTCTGCCATGTTTTTATTATTTAAAAAACAAATGCATGCACTTAGATTTACATAAACACAACATTGGTGTTTCCTTAAACACGCATTATAATATACTAAGTGTGGCCAAAACGTGACGATATATTGTTAATCTAATTCTTTTTCCAATTTATTGGGATGGGTTTTTTTTGGTTGGATGTAAAGTATTTTATAATATATTTCATAATAGAAGATAAATATAATAAATAGGTGATAATATATATAAGTTGTATGAGTACTCAATTTGCATTCGTTTGATATATTAAATATAGAAATGTTTGAATTTTTTTGGTTTGATTAATGTATAACAACTTTGGTAATGGATCGAAACCACAACCATATTAATTATTAACTTCAAACATACCAAATGTGTGAAGTAATTAAGTTAGAGTAGTTTGTATACCTTTAATTTGAAAGATGTTTGGTGTATAATGTAGTAGTTATGAGTCCCACAAGTTAGGTTTAGGGTTTAATATTTTTACTATAATATGATTTTTTTGTAATATTATTTTTATTATTATGTATTTAATAATGGATTTTGTGGTAGATAGAAATGAAGTAAATAATATGCAATTTAATATGAAAATAAATCGTAATTATGCAATATGTATGTTTCAAAGAATGTATGACATATAATACTTTATAATGCGCAATATAGTACTTATCGCCATTGTCATTGATACATTTTTTTTTATTCGCAGTCGAAAATGGAACATTTCCTTTGTTACCAAAAAAATTTGTTTGTTTTGGTTTGGATCCTGCTATTTGGGAAATTTTCCTATTTGAGATTATTAAGTTTCTGTTTCATTGGCTTCCTTTATCGATCTTGATGAAATTTAAGTTGGTTTGTAGCAAATGGTATCTTCTTTTGGAAAACCTGTTTTTCCATATGAGATGCAATTGATGCGATAAAAAAGAATTAGGATTTATTTCTTTCCTTATTCCCTTCTCCCATGATTGTTTCATAGCATCATACCTTAATAATAGAGGTCGCATGTCTACCATGGTTTTTCCTTTTATTCATTCTCGATACACAATTAAATGTACAATGGGATCAATGGTTTTGTTCAACACGTCTACAAATTATTTGCATACAAAAAATTATGTCATTGTCAACTACCAAAACGTTTAGAAATATTGGAGTTGTTACCCTTGGGGACCGAGGATTCTGTTCTTTTTTGCAAAAACGTAGTCCACAAAAATATGAATGGGTGTTCTTGAAACATGTTTCTAAAGACATGGATTCACATTTTTTTATTTGTAGTAGTGTTGACAAGGTTTGGAAGAGGAGGGAGCTACCATATGGTGGTGTAACACCACAAAAGGCTACCTTATTTAGAGAAAAGTTTTATTGGGTATATCTAGATAAATATTATGAAGATTAAACTAATAGTTAAACTATCTATTGGTTGGATTTGAATATAAACAAATGGGGTCATTCATTTGTTCTTATTATTGACATACAATGTATGTCATTAGGGTTATATATGAATCAACTTGTTTTTGTTGTTAAGGATGGTTCATCCTCTATTTGGTCACTTGAAGAGGTAGAGAACTTTCAATTTGGTTGAGTATCCAAAGAGTCAAGTGTGGAATATTTTGAAGATGGTTGCGGGTATAAATAGTCGTTGCTTGAATCAATATCTATGGATATAAATAGTAAACGTTTAGGTTACCTTCCTTTACACACAACTAAAGAAAAAATTCTTATGTTGGGTTGGTCCAAAGTGCAGCTAAAGGTGTATAATTTGGTGATTGGATTGTGCGAAAGAGAAATTATTTTGGACCATTCGTGGTCGAAGCCTCAAGCTTCTATGTAGAATTTTTTTTGATGATTTGATTGAAAATGGAAATGTTTTTTCACTTATTCCAAATGCACATTCTATTGTTGACATACCTCCACTACCTATGGATATATTGAATGAGTCTATTAGGCTTCAACATGTTTGTTTTACAATATTGTTGAACATGCTATATATGTTAAATGTTTTTAAATATTATTTTAAGATCATTGTAATTAACATTTTGAAGCTATATTGAGGACATAAATATGCTAAATTTCGATACGTTTGCTGGAAATTAGTCTTCTTTTTCCATATTTTCAAGAATTTGGAATGCGGTTCATATTTTTTTGTTTTCTGAAAGCTATATAAATAGAAAGGTTTAGTTAAAGATTTTGAAGGAAGGTTTTGTTGGAAGAAATCCAATTTCTAAAATTTCTTATTGTATCAGTTCAAAGCCTTGGAAGTATTTGGCTTTGTACATCTTCATATAGAATTTATTTGTGTGAAATGTTCATTTATTTGTAAGGGGATTATTGGTTGATGTGTTCCAAGTTTGTGCTGGAAAATATAATTTTCAAAGTATTAGTTGTGTGTGTATATGCTTGAAATTCAAAGGCCAAGTTGTTATTATTTAGTTGCTCTTTACAGTTTTGGAAGGTTACGACTTACAATTTTTTAAATATTAAACAATATGTGTTAGCGTCCAATGCGATTGGAAAAGGACTTTTGAATTGAGTTTAATTTTATCATAGAAATGTTGAGCGAATGAAGAAGCGAGTGTGGTGTGAAAATACCTCATTCTGTTGGTACACAACAATGATTAAATGAATACCAATGGTAATGGTATCAATAAAATAAGGATCCCATTAGAGCGTGGAGAAGAGGTGTACAGACGAAAAAAAAAGAGCTTTACCAAATGAAGAAGAAGTTTGACCTGTAAATCGTAAGTATGAAAACATGAGTTGTTTAGTGCAACAAAGATTTTTTTCAATGGTCATTTTCCTATATTTTTTTTCAAGGTTTGCCAACATTTGTGTTCTTTGGGAACATTGTGGTTGGAAAGAGAGTGTTCATATGAAAAACGATGGTCTTTTGTGTGAAAACAATGAAAGAAATGCAATTCTGGGATATTACAACAACGATCCATATGAACAATTTCTTGAGATGGTTGAAAATTTGGGAGACTCTGTTGTTGAACATGGTCAAGGATTTCCTTCTAGAAACTATATAGTTAATATAGTTACCCTTGTGAATATGTATGTAATGTATCTTTTGCGACAACATATGTACTTCAAGTTATTTTCTTTTCCATTGCATTTTTTTCTTATTGATGTGAAGTTTTTATTGTTCTATTTTTTTGTCTAATTTTTTTTCATAACACTGTCGAAATGGTTACTAACTATCAAATAGATTCATAACCACTGCAACATTTATTGGTTCCTCAATATGAGCCTCAACAATCAACTTTTCAAAGTTTGGGAAATGATGAAATGTATGGCCTTCCAAACCATAAGTTCATAACCTTTTTTGTTTAGGTAGGAGAAAATTTGGTTTGTGTGTTTTTTCGTCAATTGTTGTTTGTATTGAATTTTTGTTGTTATTCCATATATTTTATCAGATCTTGTATGCTTTGGAACATTGTGTTTACATAAGGAGGCTTGGTAGAAGTGAGAACAATGGGTCCCATGGAAATGGTGGAAGAGATGTTGGTGGCCTGGGTGCGGGCGATATGGACAAGCAACTAAAACCTGATGTAATTTCTTCAATTTTTGGTTGAATTCCTCCTTCTGTTCCAACATGTATATTAGTCATCTATTAACAGCTTCATAATTTTTTCTCTTAGATCACTCCAACCCTTATTATCAGCGCTTTAATGAAATAAGCATGTTTTCCCCTTTCTCGGCCTATAATTCCATAGTAATTATAGAAATATACTATCGTTCCTCTAAACAGAGGGAAATGCATTTTTAAATGCAAAATACACAATCATGGGATTTTCATTCCAAAGGAACAAAGTGACACTATTGGTGCCTTTAAAAACCTCTATAGTGTTAATTCTAAAGAATTACACTATCGGCGTTGATTTCCCACAGAATTGTGCTATATGCAAAAGCACTATCGACAATTGTAGTTGGAAATATTACATGGAACAGAGCAATAACATAACACTCTGATAACCCTGATGCGATAGTACGTGGACTATTGGAAATCGCTATTGGCAATTCCAACACTCCAATGCTAGGCTCCTTTGCTCCGAACTTGCGATGCAATAATAATCGTTGACCCGATATGTTATGAAAGCCTCTCTATAGTGTTTTGGCTCCGGTAGTGTCACGCTATTGGAGTTCAGCATTCCAACGGTTCTGCTTTGTCCCGCTCCCACTCAGTGATGCGATCTTGGTTCGGACCCGATACGGGAATGAACTAGAGCTTATAAAATTTTATGTCCAAACTCTATTGCAGCTAAGTAATTTCACGAATTCTCTATGTAAAACAGAGTTTTTTCTTGGAAGATTAACAATGCGTGTAAGAGGAAATAGATGTGCCGATGTAAGGGAAAGCAAGTTAACAAGCTTAAAGCCAATTCTAAGAGGAAAAACTGATCTGAATCACCATTAGCAATGTTTAGAAAGCAAGAATCACAACCAGATACAAACACAAATTATAGTTAACATAGAACCATAACATCAGATGCACAGAGAGGGTTTTTTTTTTTTTTCAGATGATAATTCTTCCAGGGTATCTCTCCCTCATAGCGTTTTGTTATTTCATTTTATAAACAATAGATAAGCCCTCTCAGTCCTTATCCCATACAAAAGCATGCCTTTCACATAGAGCACTTTAAAGAAATCATGCATAAAACTTATTATCGCTTATCCATAAGTGATTATTGCAAAATGATTTTATTCTTAATTCTATCCCTATCTTAAACTAGAAAAGCATGAAAATTTGTTGGCTAAAGGACCCCACTCCTTTGCCTGTAGCTTTTTTTGGATTTTTGGAATAAATTTGAAGATTTTCCCTCCAAATCACATGCTCTTGAATCAAACTCATGAGGACAAAATTTTTCATGGGCTCCTAGCCATGAGTTCATCTACAGAACTGCCTAGTTTCTGTAGCATGTCTTCTGTAATCTAAGTAGCTTGAGTAGTTGGCTGATCCTTCCACTTTACCAAATACTGGAAGTATTCTCATCCCCTTGTTTTTTTAAACACCTTCTTGTCCAGAATTCTTTCTAGTTGCAAATTCTTTGTTGTGGTTGATTGTTTTACCTAGTCAATCGCTTAGGTCTCTTGATCTTGTGTTGTATCATCTGTAGTTTCACCTTCATACTTGTATAGGTCTACAACATTAAAAAATTGTTGATATTCCAACATCAAGTGGCAACTCAATCTCATAGGCATTTGCAGAAAATTTCCTCAACACTCTGTGCGGTCCAATTTTTTTGAACTTCATTTTGTTATACTCCCTCTTTGGAAACCTCTCCTTTCTGAGATGGGCTAAAACCAGATCTCCAACTTCAAAGTTCACGTCTCTTCTTCTCATGTTTGCTCTATTCTTGTACTTGATGTTGCTATCCTGCAGCTTTTGTTTCACCTGTTCATGTATTGCTTGCATTTCTGAAGAAAAATCTTCACCCTCTGCACTTCTCATCTCTTCTTTTCTGAAATTTCTTAACTCAGATATTCCTCTTGGATACATTCCATAAATAATACGGAATGGACTATCTCATGTACTCTTGTTAGTTGAGTGATTATATGCATATTCAGCTTGTGCCAACACTCGATCCCATTTCTTTGGATGTTTTGCAGTAAGGCTTCTTAAAAGATTGCCCAAACTCCTATTCACAACTTCAATCTGTCCATCAGTTTGTGGATGATAGGCAGAACTAAAACTTAATCTAGTTCCCAATTTCTTCCATAGTGTCCTCCAGAAATGTCCAACAAATTTGGAATCCCTGTCTGATACAATAATTCCAGGAAACCCATGCAATCATAAAACCTCTTTAAAAAACAAATTAGCAATCTCAGAAGCATCACTATTTTATAACATGGAATAAAGTGTGCCATTTTTGAAAATCTATCCACTACTAAAAAATTGAATCATTACCTCTTTGAGTCTTTGGTAAGCACAAAACAAAATCCATACTTACCATATCCCAAGGCATATCTGGAATTGGTAATGGGATATACAAACCTGTGTTTTGGCTCCTTCCCTTTTCATATTGACATATTTGACAAGTTTTCACATACTTCTACACTTCATATTTCATTTTTGGCTAGAAATAAAATCTGTTCAATTGTTCAAAAGTCTTATCTATGCCAAAATGTCCTACAAGTCGTCCACTATGTTTTTATTTGATTAAATTCTCCCTCATTGAACAGTTTGGTATGCACAACTGATTTTTCTTAAACAACAGTCCATCTTGTAAGAAGAAATCAAACAATTTAATACTATCCATTAAAACGAGATTTTTACAAGCTTCAAATGCCTCTTTAAAATTTGGATCTATTTCATTAAATTCTCTAAGAAAATAAAAACCCAGCACTTGGATTTGACTCTCTTGAAATAATACATTCCTTCTACTTAAGGCATTTGCAACTTTTTTTGATTGGGCATTTATATGCTTCAAAACAAAATGGAAACCTTGAAGATACTCTACCCATTTAGCATGTTTATGGCTAAGCTTTGGCTACTGCATAATATATTGTAGTGCATGGTTATCTGAGTAAAGAATAAATTATTTTGACATTAGATAATGCCTACATTTTTTTAATGACTGCACAACTGCATATAACTCCTTGTCATAAGAAGAAAACTTATTTTTGGAATCATTTAGCTTTTCACTAAAATAAGGTATTGGTCTATCTTCTTGAATTAAAACACCTCTAATTGCTTCTTTTCTAACATCACACTTCACTTGGAAGGGCTTACTAAAATCAGGTAGAACCAAAATAGGCTTTTAAGTGATTTTCTTCTTTAACAACTCAAAATTCTTTTCTGCTTCAGCAGTCCATTTAAATGGTTGTTTATCCTTCTTTATGGTCTCAATAATAGGTGCATTAATCTTACTAAAATTCTTGATGAATTTTCTATAAGAGCTAGCAAGAACATGAAAACTTCTTACCTCAAAGACACTTTTAGGTGAAGGCCACTCCATGATTACCTTGATCTTCTCTAGATCCATCTTCAACTCTTTAGCAGAAATAACAAAACCCAAGTACACTAGCTCTTCTTTCATGAATGAACACTTCTTCAAATTCAACAATAATTTCTCCTGCTATAACCTTTGTAACACATAATTCAGATGTCTCACGTGCTCCTCCTTATACCTACTGTAAACTAATATATCGTCCAGATATACTATTACAAATTTAAAAATGAAATATTTAAAAACTCCATTCATGAGTCTCATAAACATACTTGGTGCATTTGACAACCCAAAAGGCATTATTCTCCACTCACACAATCCCTCATTTTTTTTAAAAGTGGTTTTCCACTCATCCCCTTCTCTTATCCTTATCTAATGATACCCACTTTTAAGATCTAGTTTTGAAAAATACTTTGCTCCACTCAAGCAATCCATTAAATCTTCAATTCTAGGTAAACGAAATTTGTACTTGATTGTGATTTTATTGATGGCTCTTGAATCTGTACACATTCTCCAACCTCCATCTTTTTTTGGACTCAACATTGTTGGCACTGCACAAGGACTCAAGCTTTCTCTGATCAGCCCTTTGTCAAGAAATACTTGCACCTGCTTCCTAACCTCTTCATTTTCCGTAGGAGTCATTCTATAAGATGCTTTGTTAAGAAGACTTGCTCCAAGAATCAAATCTATATGATGGCTAATTCTTCTAATGGATGGTAACTCATTAGGCAAATCATCAACAATAATATCACAATAGTTCTAAAACATTCATTGAATTTTAATGGGTAAATCATAAACTTTAGTAGAAGTAACTATTACCTTGGGCTTGCAAATTACAACAAAATTTACCACATTCTCTTCAATCTACTTCAAGTATTCCTTTCCTCCTAGTAATAGAGTTTTTAGACCAGTCTTCTTTCCTGGTACATCTTCTTCTTGCAGAGGTAGCAACGTATGATTGACACCATCCTTTCCAAACTTGTAGGTGTTTCTTTTCCCATCATGCATGGCTCCTTTGTTATATTGCCAAGGTCTTCCAAGAAATATGTGACACACATCCATTGACATCACATTACATACAATTTTATCTTTATACTTGCCCACCTGAAATTCCACTTCACACTGTTCATTCACTAAGAGTTGATGTCCCTTTTGTAACCATGACACCTTGTAAGGTGTTGGATGTTTCATTTTCTTCAGCTTCAATTTCTCCACCGCTTCTGTAGAGTCCAAATTATAAGTGCTGCCACTATCAATAATCATATGACAACATTTCCCTTGAACTTTACACATTGTTCTAAATAAAGTCTTTCTTTGTGATGGTTCAATTATCTCCATTGCTAGCTTGAGCAAAACTTTATTAACTAACAAAGATTCTCCTCTCTCTGGTATATTTTCTTCTTCTGTCATTGTTGTTGTTTCTTCCCCCTCAACTTGAGTAACAATAGCATTCCTCTGATTTGTTTTTTCTTTCTCTAGGCACTCAAAGGCTCTGTGTCCTAGTTTGTTACATCTATAACATCTTACTTCTCTTCCTCTTCCTTTTCCTCCTCTTCCTCTAGAAAAACTCCCTCTGCCTCTTGCATCACCTCCGATGGGTGCATGCTGGGTTGAGATGCTGCTAGCTCCATCTTTAGGTGTAGTAGATCTTCCTCTACTAGCTTGAAAAGTACCTCTCCCTCTGGCAGACTGCTTCCTCATGAGTTTTTCTTCAGCTTTCAGTGCTATCTAATAAGCTTCCTCTACTGTTTTAGGAGACAGTAAACTTATCTCATCTTGAATGGCCATCCTAAGGCCATTCATATATCTAGCCACCTTCTTGTCTATATCCTGGGCTTCTCCAGGTCTTATGCTTACCTTGTAGAATTTCTCTGTGTATTCTTTCACTGTTAAAGACCTTTGTCTAATATTATGCATCTGTCTGAACAAGGTTTGCTAATAATTACTTGGTACAAACTTACCTCTTAGCATTGCTACCATCCTGCTCCAATTCTTGATAGGTTGCTTACCAAGCCTCCTTCTTTCTACCTACACACCATCCCACCAAAGCACTGCATGGCCTTTCAACCTGGTGACAACAAACTTGACTTTCTTCTCATCTTCTGTTTCTTCATAGTCGAAGAATTTCTTCATGCCATTAATCTAGCCTATCAATTCTTCTGGATTCAGTCCTCCTTCATATATTGGAACCTCGGTCTTTGGCGTAGTTGTGGATCTCAACACTGACTAGAAGAATCTAATGTCAGGGGTAACTGCTATAGCTTCCTCTTCTATGGCTTCAATCTTAGGTTCACTAACATCTCCACCATCTATATTTCTTCTTGTTGTTAATGCATCCAATCTAGCTTGCATCTGTTGCACAGATTCCACTACTTCAGCATTTGCAATAGGTCATCCTCTTCCACCACATCCTCTTCCTCATCCAAATTTGAAAGCCATATTAACTTTCCTTCTTCTGCTTCTGAGATAATTCAATACCAGTTGGTTGCTCCGACACCACTAATGGTGGCCTGGGTGCAGGCGATATGGACAAGCGACTGAAACTTGATGTAATTTCTTCAATTTTTTGCTGAACAACTAGATCTTTTTAGTGTCAAAAAGCGAGGAGTTCAATCTAAATACTATGAATGTTGTGTGAAGAGGCAATCTGTGATGGATGCATTTCTTTATAAAATTGAAATGTACAATTAAAATAAAGATGTTGATATTGACATGGATTCAATTGTTGCTCTCCTGGAAATACCTATTGATATTTCTAGCAGCTTATAATATGTGGATATTGATTTTGATGAAATAGCTAGCATGGATTCAAAGATTGAAGATGGGGCTAATTATTTTTAGTGTCACCTGTCATCCTTTCTTTCTCATTTTCCTAATGAATCCAAAGAAGTTAATTGAATAAGAATATTTATTGAGAATATAAATAGCACATTAGTCGAACCAATAGATTGACTAGATATTAGTTCATCTCTTGTTAATGAATATAACATTGAAAGATTGCTAGACATGGAAACCCCACTTTATTCCCTACAGGTGATGTTGATTGGTTGCATCCTCATATTTGCAATATTGAGATACATTAATATGGTTTGCATCTATTTAAATTTTATGATCAAAGATTTCAAATCCATACTAATTTTTTCTATTTCTTATTGAATATGATTATACGCCATCATAGTCAAGGAATAACTTCTTTCTTGTTGAAGAAAAACATTCAAGAAAATGAGCTTGTTGTAGCAATTTCTTACACCAAAGAAAGCTACAATTTTTCTTTTTTAGAAATTTCCAATTTCCTTCTTGAATAAATGTTCAAACATATAATTATTTATTCTTTTGAATGACTTATTAATTATTTTTTATAATAATAATTTTAATTTTAAAAATAATTGTATTTTATAAAAATATAATTTATGTTTTTACAAAAATATTTATTTAAAGTTAAAAGTTATGTTATAAAAAATTATTTGGGTCGAGCCTAATCACAAAGGCAACATTCAGCTAAGTCAAAAAGTCAAACCATATGACCCACCCCGCACTTAAGTATTAAAATTCCCAATTTTTTCATGCCTTGGGATATATGAAAAATTAAATCAATGGTCATTGATATTTTTTGAACCCCCCAGCCCCTTCTACATTTAACCATAGTCCAGATTAATTTGAATTTTATAGAATGTGGCTGAAAGGAGATTCCATATGTTATGAAGTAAATTTTATGGAAAGGATACTAAGTAAAATGTGACTAAGATAGATGAGATTTTTACATTTCTTATATTTATGAAATGAGTTTACGGATGGCAGGCTAATTAAGAATGAGACTGAGGCTAATTAAAAATGAGACTTATAGGTGTGAATGAAGGCTATAGGTGAAAGTAAAAGGAGGCTCAACAAAAATGAAATTTGACAAAAGGAATCGAACGAGAGTGAA
The DNA here is from genome assembly GCA_000404065.3 of Pinus taeda. Lineage (NCBI taxonomy): Eukaryota > Viridiplantae > Streptophyta > Pinopsida > Pinales > Pinaceae > Pinus > Pinus taeda. Next base: position 20,969 of record APFE031755549.1, on the reverse strand, counting down.
AAGTCACTTATGTTCATTTATTTTCTTGTATGTTGGCACAAATGAATACCAACTAATAAATATTTAAAAAAAAATGATTTTCAAAAACTTTTTTATACACATAACTTTGATATTGAAACTAGTTTTAATTATTTTTAAAATCAAAACCATGGCAGAAAAACCAACAATAGTTTTACAGAGATAACGAGGAAAGGAAATTAAGGAGGAAAAACGTACAAGAACATAAAATGGGGTAAAGGAAAAGTAGAAAAAAAAATTACTTTGCTAACCATGGCGAACAACACATGGTTTTGGAAATCTATGGGAAGGAAAAACAACACATAGTTTTGAAAATCCATGACAAGGAAAAACAAGACATCGATTTAAAAGATTTCAAAACAAGACATATTTTCCAATAGTGAATGGATTTACGGGATGCAATTATTTGAGGAGATATTTTCAAAATTTAATTTAGTAAATTCATGAAAATGGAGAAATATTAAATTCATTTACAGAATATTTGAAAAACATTACAAAATATTTCCTTCCAAAATATTTTATGACATTGGTGAAGCATGGTAAAAAAGTGACACAAAATCATTAGTCAATTCAAGTAATTGACAAATCTTTAGGGACAACTTCATAAACCCCAAATTGTAAGGCACAAAATTATCAGTTGAAAGACAAATGGTAGAAAATCAACAGCTCTAGATTTCAAGGGCATGAAGATATCAACATTCAAAAGACACCTAGTCGCAAAAGATCAACAGATTGAGGATCATTTTGCAGAGTTCCAACAGCTAGTGAACCAATTCCAAATTTCAATGCACGATACTTGCAAACAATTCAATATTTCCAACAGATAAATTGGAGATATTATTTTATTTTTAGTTATTATTCAGGATTTTATTCCATAGTTATTGTAACATTTTAAGAGAGTTTTATTCTATATATTATTTCATTTGTAATAAACAAAGGGTTGGCTTTTGATGCCAAAACCTTTCATATTTGTAAATTTTTTATTACAAAATTCCTAATCAAAGCCTTCTGGCTCTAGTTTATGCAAAATTTGTCTTTCTTGTATGTTTTTCTAGTTCTTTAATAACTTATTTTTCTACACATGTCCAAAGTATTATAGGAGATCTGGGTAAGAATAGATTGAGTATTAATCTCATTAAAATCTCCTGCAAAGTTATAATAATTTAAAGAGATTAGTTTGTTGGACTATCTATCTGAGATAGCTCCTCTTTGAACTGGTTATATCAATCTCTTTGAAATCACATACAAAGTTATAATAATTTAAAGAGATTAGTTTATTCTTTTGTCTGTTTGAGATAAATCCTCTTTGAACTGGTTAATGTCTTTCCTTATGTCATCTCTTGAATGTGGCTTGTTTGGCTGTAGAAGTCTTCTTCATACATCCAAATTTGTCTGGTTGATTAAGTATTCAGTATGACTTCTTAATTATCAAGAATTCCCTTATATTATTTTGTAAAATTCTTTAAAAATCATGTTATTCTGACAAGCTAGAAGTTGGCACTTTCAGCAAGGACTTTGCAAGAGAGGGGTTTATTCATGAACATGGATTGTGTAATCATCAACAACCACCTAAACTAAATCATAAATCTGGCCATTGTGCTTCATAGGCTGTTGTTGAGTGACAATGAACAATGTTAATAAAAGCCTCATAACAATTGAGGGAGTTTCCTCTGGTTCAAGGGCCAACTTGAACCTAAAAACTGGTTGAGTTGGTTTCTTGACGTAGTTTTTGTAACTAAGAACTGCCTATGAGAAACAGGTACAACAATACCTACAATTGTTCGAGAGCTACATCAGTAGCTTTATGATATGCCAAACAGTATGTTGGCTGAGAAATTAATGCATTTTGGATCTTCTCTTAGGGTTGTGAGGGCTTATTGGACAAAGTGTCATTCTAAAATCACTGACATGAGCAACAAGTTGGGTTGCCCTACATTTTTTTTTACATTGATTGCAGCTGACGCAAAGTGGCCTGATTTGCATAGTGTTATGCCCCAAAATAGACATTCTCATCGACAAAGTGAGCATTCCAAAAAAAATAAAAATGTTATTCAGTATCTTCATATAGCTTCTATGAGCATGCACCAAATATTCAATATCTTTCATGACACAGTTTTGCAGAGATATGTTGGTGCTAAATACTTTTGGTGTAGGGTTGTTTTCCTTCCTTTTCAACTGATTTGAAGTAGAAGGTACGTTCTTATGCTTGGTTAATATGTGTTAACTAAATTTTCTAAATTTTATTAGGTACCAGTGGAATCATAGAGGTTCAGCTCACATCCATGGATTCTTGTGGTTGCTTGAAGCATCAGATATGGAAACGTTAGGTTTGTCCATTGCCACTAATGTTAGCACAACAAAGTGCTAGTTTGAAAAATGTGTTACTACCTAGAATTCGCGTGACATACATTGTCAAAATGTCATGATCCCTCAAAATCTAAATGATGATCCATGTGTTTTAAATACTAAGCATTTTTTCTTGCAAACCCCAAGAACATTATAAGTATTTAGTAAACTATGTCCAAAGGCATACAAAAGGCAGTATTGATTATTGTTTACATAACAATGGGTATGTGCTTTCCTGTCACTATGATGCTCCATGGGAGGTTCGTGCATAGTCAGTATTATACATATATGAAAAACAGAAAAAAAAAAAAGTATGAACTAACATGAAATGATGGCCTTTTAAATGTTCACAATGTTGATGTTTTGACAATCTAGTGAGAAAATGTTGATTGTCAACCAATTTCTTCTCGACATCAAGTTTTGAATTATATTGCAAAATATGCTTAGAAGGTAGAGAGAAGATCAAAAAGGTATCATGAAATGTTGACCAAAGTTTCTGGTGGGAGTGGTTTGAGGCTCCTACATTATCTATGTATAGAAGGTTTCTTTCTAAAATGCTTATTGAGTGTGGCATTGGAGCTCAAGAAACGTATCATTTGTTGCTAAAGTTGCCTCTTGTTGTTTCTAGTTGAAAATTTTTCATGTTGAATGGTGGGAAGAAAGTGTACCAAAGGGTTTCATTGCATTTTCATCATGTTTTGTTTTGAAACAATTTCATTGAGGTTTATCCAACTCGACCCCGGATAAATCATTCTTGTGGACAAGACCGATCTCCCTAGTATCAACTGATATCTAGCAACAAGCAGGACAAGCAAATATATCTTTCTCTAAACATATTGCGATTTATTAATAAAAACTAAAGAGGTGTTTTAGACCCTACCTTATGTCCAACACTAGTTTGTTGCAACCATGCTCCAACAGCTTCAAAAGAGTTTCCTTTTAAGAACCTACAATCACAAACAAGCACACATCAAATAACACCTACATAGCTAATATAGTAAATCATGTTCATCATGGTGATCAAGAAATCCATGAAATAAACCATAAGACACAACTTATTTAGAAAAATAAACTTGATTGTATTAACTTTGAAATAGAAGAACTTTACAACCTTGGTGCCTTGATGTTGTACAAGCTCTTCCAGGGTCCAAACAAGAATCTCCTTTACTTTGACAAGCCTCACTCTCTTCCAAATGAGATCAAAAGGTATGTAATCTCTCCTCTCAAAAGCTCAATTAGGAAGACTAAGTTCCAGCAACATTTACCCTAAAAAATATTCAGCTTTTCAACCTCCCAAGTAACCAACCCAATGCTTCATTTTATAGTGAAAAGGAAGGAGGTTACAGGTCCATCATTGAAGGGATAGAGGCCTCATTCAAGGCGATAAGTTCCTCACATCAAGGGGTTAGCTCCTAAAGGTATGGGATCCATGAACCCTTAAGGAGCGAACTTGCCACCACAAGATTCCCTCTAGAAGCTTCCAAAAATGACTCAAAGTGAATTTTTAAGAATGTACTTGCGCATTTTTAACTTTTACAGGGGTTCACACCCATAACACAGATACAAAGCGGTCAGGTGCACAGGGGACATGACCAATAGGTGCGTCACTGCAGGTAATGCTAAGAGAAAGTGTGAAACCAGAGTTTTAGGGATTTTTAAGGTCTTTCTCTTATTTTCAAGACTTGATATGAAGAACTGAGGTTTAAGACTTGCAAAGGAGGAAGGTATGAGTGGTGATAGACTCACATTGATTGCAGAATGTCAAAGTGAAATTTTTTGTGCAATAGATTGCCCCCTAAAGTGTGAAGTCTGTAATAGATGAGGATGGTTTTGTCATCTAAGAAGAGTGAAGTACTTTATCATTTCAAGGATCTTCCTATGGATACCCCAGTCAGAACCTGTAAAAACATCCAATGCAAAATATATATATATGAACATATCATCGCTGAGGTAGGAATTCCCATACTCAGATCAAAACTGACTAGAAAACTATCTAAATTGCTCTGATACAGGAATGATTTTGTAATACATCACAAGTATAGACATATGTAGACACAGTATGGGCGTAGCCATCTATTTATGAATAGTCCACTTTATAATGAATAACAAAATTCCTCGCAGCCTGGATGGTGGAAACTAGATCCAGGGTCTTGATTTTTGTTTCCCGAACTAGTACGATTCTATCCATGTGAATGAATGTGTCGAAGTCAAACATGGTAGAAACCACTTGATTACCAGTCAACGATGTGAACTGTTAACAAGTGTGAGAGGAACCACCAATAATGGCAATGGCCCTCAAAGTACTCAGTACAATCCATGAAATGTGAATAAATGAGTCGATGTCGAACACATCACAAAATCCTTTGATCGAAGGTCAATGATGCAACCTATCGTCAAAGGAAAGAAACCTACCATTGAGGCATGCAAATTCCAAGGTACTGACAATTTCTAGATCATATTTCTAGATAATGAGTTGGAGTCGATAGAAAGTGATCCATCATAGGCAAGCCCACAACACGAAATCATAGATCAAGTTTTGAAGAAATATATTTGGTAAGGACTAACTTAGCGATGGGCAAAATGGATGATAGATATTTTGCAAATGAATGGTTTATTTGAACTGACCTCTTGAACACATAACAACACTGCAAATGGTTTGGTGACAATTGACCCAAAGCTAATACCTGGAAACCGGCTGAAGACTTTCAATATGGTTTGATTAACTGTTAGGGAAAGGATTTCCCAACCCAGGTGAACAAAAAGTGTTGTGTTCAAGAGTGGTTAACTGCGTTTCTAAACACAAAGTATAAAAAACAGGTTCATTTTTCTCTCTTTTCCCCCACCATTTCTGGCAAGTACCTCTTTATTTTTGACAAGCTTGAGGAGGATAACATTTGCTTGATTATAAGCTCATCCTTTGGATGAGTCCAACTTAGTTTAAAATTGGAACCCTGAGAAGGAGTGATCCGTTCCTGTTTGAAATTGAACAGGTCCTTTACTGTCAAATTTTAACGAGTCTAGTACAGGAGAAACTCGTTGTTTTTCAATTTTAGGGAGTCAGAAGAAAAACTTAAGAAAACTCCATGGTTGTCCTTTTTCGTAAATTTGTGTCCCCCAAGCCCGAAAAAGTATAAAATAATACTTGAGAGAACCACTTGACCATTACAATCAAGGAGTACTTTTCATAATTAGTGCCTTCAATCTGAAAAAGTAAAAAATCGATCAAAAACATGTTGTTTTATAACCAATATCGAACTTGAAACGACAAAAGTCCGGCAATCTTTTCATGTTTATACGGTCAGAAAAGAGCTTTAAGTGGACTATCCTTTTAATTCCATTTTAATGAGTTTAAAAAACGAAAATATCGGCAAACTTTTCATATTTTACGAGTCAGAAAAGAGCTTAAAGAGGACTTGTCCTAGAGGAACGAGTGGTATAAAGGGTAGCAACTGATTCCGAAAATGGTGGAACTGATTAAAACATGTAGTGTTCAAGAGGCTAGCTAACAAAACCACTCATAGCTGCAGTCCCTCAGGAAAGGTAAAACAACCAAGTGAAAGCATAGTGGATAAAGATGACAATCACAAGATGTAAAATAGGTATGGGTTCATTTTTACACAAGCTTGAACCATAGAGAACTCTGCTTGGATTCAGTTTCATGTTTACACAAGCTTGAAACGAAAAAACTATGCTTGTTATAAGTTTGCATGCCCCCAGCATAACAACGCAAATCGAGGTACATGCCCCCCAAGCTTCATTGCATTCAACCAACTGGATGAAATGAAGGTTTACTTTCAAGATCTTGAAAATATTCAACTCGAAAAGGGAGTTCACAGGAAAAGAACTATCCTCAAAACCCTTGTTTCATTTTAAATGAGCTTGACACAAGACAAAGAACTATGCTCAGAAAACCTTGTTTCATTTTTTAACGAGTTTGACACAAGACAAGGAACTATGCTCAAGAATCCTTGTTTCATTTTTTAATGAGCTTGGCACAAGACCAGGAACTATGCTCATGACTCTTTGTTTCATTTTTTAACGAGCTTGACACAAGACGAGGAACTATGCTCATGACTCCTTTTTTCATTTTTTAACGAGCTTGACACAAGACCATGAACTATGCTCATGACATCCAGTTTCATTTTTTAATGAGGTTGAGATGGGAGGAAACTATCCTCCACTCCTAGTTTCATTTTTTAACGAGGTTGAGACAGGAACAAACTATCCTCGCGATAGGTCAGGAATCAGAAAACAACTGTATATCCTGATAGGAAATTTTGAAGGGACTCATAGGCATCTCGCCATGAAATGGATCCACCTTAGAATCGGAAGGTACGATTCTAGGATCATTAAAAGCAATATTTTTCAATAAAATAATATGAATATTTGCAAATGAAAGCAATACGTTAGGAGGAGGGAAGGAAAGAGTTCCTAGTAAGCCAAAATATTTAATCAATCCTACTCCAACATCTTGGTAAGGGATAGTCATTTTACCGACATGCTGAACACTATCAGTAGAGGTTGGGATGGATGAAAAATAACTCAGCTGGTCTATCTTAATGATCTTTCAAATATGAGGAAATTTAACAAACCAAAATACTGATGAAACAGTAGCAGTCATAGCATAAGACCAACTGCGACCTAAGAAAAGGTTGTAATCTAGAGGGGCATCAACCACTTCCACATCTAGATTAACAGTTTTACCTTCTACCCCTACAGGTAAATATTCCAAAATACCAAAAGGATGGAACCCACAGCCACCAAAAGCCGTTAGAATCGTCGGGGACTGATTGAGTGTTGGAGAACCAAGTGATCTCCAACACTGGATCGACATAATACACGTAGAAGCTCCCTCATCAATCACAGTCCAAAAGCAAGGTCTATTTCTGACTAACACTGGGACCTGGAAAGCCATTTGATGAGGTAGGCGAGGTGTACTATTCTCTAAATTGAAGACTATAAGGTTTGAATCCTGAATATCAACAGCTCTTATAGCAGACAGTAGTAATTTACGCTATGCTGGGCATGATTATAGCACATCCAAAACCGAAATTGCTGAACGGGCAATAGCCAGGTCTTCAACAATGTTATAATCTTGAGAAATTGATTTTCGAATATACCCTTAGCAGGCGGTTTAGTTACTAAGTCTAGATTGGGTTTCTCGATCTGAGGTGGATCGGAAACAGGAGGAGTTGAAGTTGATGGGTTTGAATCAGAAGATTCTACTCCCTTACCACCAACAAGATTCTTACTACCATAATCTCGCGACCGCGTCGCAATCCTAACATGGGACATCATCATGATGGGTTCCTCTGAGGTATTCGAGGAGGAAGCAACCACTTTACTATCTTGAGTAGGTGAACGATCCTAACGAATTTTGAAAACTCTTCTCGATATGGGCATTCTTCAGTAAAATGATCCTCGTCGCAGATGAAACAAGGATAGCGAGGTTTTAATTTTTCGTTAACAGATTCATTTTTATTTGTTTTCTCTTTTGAATTTTTATTTCTTTTAATCTTTCTCCTTTTCTTTACTACCAGATTTCTCCGCAGATGAATCTACGACATGGACATCGGCATAAACTTCAATAGAAGAATCTCCTTTCAGGGAAACAGGTAAAGTTGTTGTAGGAGAAGAATTCTTTGTGGATTTCTTCTTACTCTTAGAACTAACTAAACCAATCACACCATCGGCAACATGAGATCCTAAAGGAGTTGTAGTTTTCAGAAGATCAGGGATTTTTTCGTGTAAAGTAACTGACTGCATATAAACGAGGTCAAAGTACTGAGCTTGAGAAATTACTTGCTCTTCAGTAATAACTCCTGCCTTAGCTATATCCTCTGTGATTTTAGGTAATGATGATTTAACAAACCATTCTTCTAAAATTTGATCCAGAATGAAAACTTTCACTAAACACCATCTACGTCGCCATTCATGAATATGGTCAGAAATATATGTGGACGTAGATTGTCTTAATGAAGTTAACAATTCCATGCCATTGTCGTATCTGACAGGCAACTGAAAATGATTTAAGAAAGAAGTAGCTAACTGACTAAAATCACAAAAAGAGCCTCATGGTAACTCAATGTACCATTTGGCAGCAAGACCAATCAGAGTTCTTTGAAAAAGACGTAAGGGAATTGAATAATCTATGATAGAATTAGATGCACACCAGAGGTGATAAGTCATCACATGATTCGACGGATCCTCTCTTGACTTACCCTCAAACTTCAGGATATCACTAGGCAACTTATTAGGCTTTGGCGGCCAATTCGAAATGTAATAAATTGGATCATTCATAAGGCGCGACAAATCAAGTAAATCCAAAGTTGCAATAAATGGTAACTAATGGTTAGGTTCACGAAAACCTTGTGGAATGAGACCAGCTCTAGGAGGAGGATATCCAGGATAACCTGGAATCAGATTTGCATTAGGAATGTTATAACCTCTCAGGAAACCAAGATTAACTGGACCAAACTGGGGTTATTGAGGATGCTGATAAGTATAGCCAGGGTACGGTTGATACTGATAAACTAGATTTTGTACAATAGGACCAGTTTGATATTGTCCCTGGTACTGTTGACTCATGGTAATTGTACTTGGACTAGCTTGTCCTGCAGGCATCTGGACCGAAGTCTGAACCATAGGTCCTGACTGGGGCACAGAGACTTGAGGGAATGGCACTAATGCAGGGATAGTAGAAACCATAGCTACTGATACTCCAGAAGTAGGCGGGCTAGATTGAACAGAAGTTGTAGTAGTTGCAGTAGCAGATTGAGGCGAAGTCTAAGGTGAACTCGGCCCAAGTTGATGAACTGCACTAGGTGTAGAGGTTTGAACCATAGGTTGGACAGGTTGCTAGGTTTGACTAGAAACCAAAGGTTGTCCAGCTTGATTAGATAACTGCACACTAGATTACAAATTTTGTTGAGTTTGAGATGGATCCACACCATATTCATTCCGGAACCCATAAAAGGTTGTACATAAGGAGGACCATAACTTGGTTGAACGTAGGGTTGATAATTAGGAGGTACATTTCCAATTCCTTGTAAAAATGACTGGCTAGAAGGCGGTTCGAAACCTTGAGTTGGGTACTGACCTTGCGGTTGATAACCTTGAGGCATGTACTAAATCTGGGGTTGAAAAGAATCCTGAGGAATATGGGGTTGACCTTAGGGTATGTACTGTCCTGAAGGTTGAAAACCTTGAGGTAACCCTCCAAACGAAAACTGACTACCTTGGGGTTGCCCTCCAGGCGATGACTAACTACCTTGAGGTTGCCCCCTAGGCGGTAACTGACTACCTTGCCCCCAGGCGGTCATTGACTACCTTGTCCCCTAGGCGGTACCTGACTACCTTGAGGTTGCGGATTTGGAATACTACCCGACATCATAAATATCGGTTCTACATTCAACATTTTATTTCCATTATTACCAGGTGATAACTGATATTCAGTTGGTCGAGGAGTTGCTCTTGAAAAAGTACCAGAAAGTGACTGGTACCCCAAAGGAGCAGTAGGACCGCCATATAAAAATGTTTTCGGTGATTGGGAAAACATGGACGACTGACTCAACATGATGGATCAAGAATAATAATCTCTGGGTGTATGGTGAAAGTAATCACACACAAACAAAGAAAAATTTCAATAAAAGCACCTAGAGACTCTAAGGAAACAAACAATTGAATCACATGCCTAAAAATTAAAGAGTTCAAACCACACACAAAAAATAACTTTCCATATTGAAAACACTAGTTGGTGATGAAATCCAAGGTCGCAGAATTCAATATAGAAATGGCGATTGTAACATTACCCCGACAACCTGCTTAATGAAACAGACTGGCACAAGTTTCTTCACATAACCATGTCGAGTGAAGAGAACCCCCCAGAGATTCCAAGTGGGTCTAGTCGATGTCTGCTCCAAGTACAGTGAGACCCATCCTTCACCGTCACCTTAGGAAAGAATCTTAAGATTATGGTCACGAAGGTTACCAACAGTAACAAATACAACTGGGGGAACAATCTACGATCTGATCTACGCGCAAGGGCGGAGTAGCAAAGCTCAATCCCCTTGAAGGCTCTCGACATGATCAATCCAAGATTTACCAACAAGTTACCCTAGGCTCCTTGACAATGGTTAATCCGAGGTTTACCATTTTTAATACACGCAAATCTGCTATCTTCCCCAATGAGACAGACTTGATTGTCTCAAAGGTTCGGATATGATCTCGTGATTGACTCCTTTAAGAGGAGCTTCCCAGATTATATCAATTACAATTGGATTTATTTCCTACCGCAAGATACAGCTGCTTGTTTGTTTTAACTATCTTGGAGAGTTAATTACTCCCTACTCCAAGATACTAGCCTAAGCTATGTTGGTGATAAGAGCCCCAGAAATAAAAAATAGCTAGATGAATTTTGATTAAGCGTTATTTTTATTGGTTGTTTCTTAATTCAATAAGTATGGAGATGAAACTTTGATGGTGTGAAGACTCGACTTCAAAAACACTAAAAAATGCACCTAAATTGATAAACAATTCGTTTTTCCTTTCAATGAATCTCTAGCTAAAAGAAAGAGTTGAGAATGCAATTCTTCGAAAAACAAATCTTTCCTTCAACATGTAAATGAAAAGAAAAATCTTTTGTCTTTTTCAATAAGAACTCAAAACAAGACTACTAATTAAATCTCACAAAAAATAAATCCCTTTTCTTTTCAAACACTCAAAACTACAGAAAACAATTCTTTCAAAAGAGATTCTACAAATTCTAGAAAACACTCAAAACTATGAAAAACTAATCTTGAGATCTAAAAACTTTCTAAAAATCTAATCGATATAAAAGCTTCAAATATTTTTAAGGACGTTTTACTTAGTTATTCAGTAAACTAAGGATTAATTCTTTCAGAATATCAAATCAATCAAAAACATCTAGCTATGTTTTCTTTTATAAAAATGAATTTCAAAACTTATAGCCAAGTTCGTTCAAAGATTGGTAAAGAGAAATGAAATCTATTTCTAACCAAGGACAGATTTCACAAACCAGTCAGACTCATCAAGAAGACAAAAGAGACCAGGGTGATCTAAGGTTTCTTAGGCTTCTAATCTTTAAGTCACTACAAAGACTGAGTGAAAATCAATCCAGGCATGCAAAAATTCTAGAAATTCATCTAAAACAAAACACCAATGGAACTTACTCACGAGAGATTTTTGACAGGACACATGCAGATCTGGGTAGAGACTAAAAGTAATATACTATTTCTAAACTTAATTGGATAAAAACATTTTAATTTTTTCAAAAGTTTTGACAGGGTCCGTAGGCTTCCAGTATAACCAGATGTGGTACCGCTCTGTGCAGTAAAGTAACAGTGCGGAGATGTCTGCACTGTATTACAAACAGAACATGCGGTCCTCTAAAAAAATCTCAAAAAAAAAAAACAATCCAGAGCCTAAAAATACCCAATCCCACACACATCAAGCAAAAACCAGAAACAAAAACAAGTTTCTCAAGTCAAAGACAAAGGAAAATCAAGAACCAAATTCAAATCCCCAGCAGAGTCGCCAATTTGTTGGCTGGATAAATCGTTCTTGCGGACAAGACCAATCTCCCTAGTATCAACTGATATCTAGCAACAAGCAGGACAAGCAAATCTATCTTTCTCTAAACATATTTTGATTTATTAATAAAAACTAAAGAGGTGTTTTAGACCCTACCTTAAGTCCAACGCTAGTTTGTGGCAACCATGCTCCAACAGCTTAAAAAGAGTTTCCTTTTAAGAACCCGCAATCACAAACAAGCACACATCAAATAACACCTACGTAACTAATATAATAAATCATGTTCATCATGGTGATTAAGGAATCCATGAAATAAACCATAAGACACATCTTATTGAGAAAAATAAACTTGATTGTATTAACTTTAAATAGAAGAAATTTACAACCTTGGTGCCTTGATGCTGTACAAGCTCTTCCTAGGGTCCAAACAGGAATCTCCTTTACTTTGACAAGCCTCACTTTCTTCCAAATGAGATCAAAAGGTATGTAATCTCTCCTCTCAAAAGCTCAATTAGGAAGACTAAGTTCCAGCAGCATTTACCCTAAAAAATATTCAGCTTTTCAACCTCCCAAGTAACCACCCCAATGCTTCATTTTATAGTGCAAAGGAAGGAGGTTACAGGTCCACCATTGAAGGGATCTAGGCTTCCTTCAAGGGGATAAGCTCCTCACATCAAGGGGTTATCTCCTAAAGGTATGAGATGCATGAACTCTTAAGGAGTGAACTTGCCACCGCAAGATTCCCTCAAGAAGCTTCCATAAATGACTCAAAGTGAGCTTTTAAGAATGTACTTGCGCCTTTTTAAATTTTACAGGGGTTCACACCCATAACACAGATACAAAATGGTCAGGTGCACAGGGGACATGACCAATAGGTGCGGCATCGCATGTAATGCTAAGAGAAAGTGCGAAACTAGAGTTTTAGGGATTTTTAAGGTCTTTCTCTTATATTCAAGGCTTGATATGAAAAACTGAGGTTTAAGACTTGCAAAGGAGGAAGGTATGAGTGGTGATAGACTCACATTGATTGTAGAATGTCAAAGTGACAATTTTTGTGCAACAATCAAGCTATGAATTATATTGCAAAATATGCTTAGAAGGTAGAGAGAAGATCAAAAAGGTATCATGAAATGTTGACCAAAGTTTCTGGTGGGAGTGGGTATGAGGCTCCTACATTATCTATGTATAGAAGGTTTCTTTCTAAAATGCTTATTGAGTGTGGCATTGGAGCTCAAGAAACCAATCATTTGTTGCTAAAGTTGCCTCTTGTTGTTTCTAGTTGAAACTTTTTCATGTTGAATGGTGGGAAGAAAGTGTACCAAAGGGTTTCACTACATTTTCATCATGTCTTGTGTTGAAACAATTTCATTGAGGTTTATCCAACTCGGCCTATTTTTTTGGAACATTTATGCTTGATATAAATAACAAGATTGTGGAGTTTTGATGTCAATCATAGGCAGGTGCCTTGGAGGCCACAAGATAACCATGTTATCATTCATGTTTGGCCACAGTTTTATGTTGTTCCTCATGAAAGGTTGGAAGAGTTTGAAACATTTTGTTGGAGTGAGTTTCTTTTATACAAGTTGTTTCATGATATTGCTTTAGATATCGATTTGTCAATTGAAAATATTGTTTAGAATTGGAAGAATTTCACATATTGTGTGCGGGATGCTGATCATCGCCCATTTCCAAATGAAGGTTATGAAGAGGATTCTGAGCCACTTATACATGAATATAATGTTGATCAAGATTTACAAGAGTGACAAGTATTTCGCAGTTAGTTCGTCCAAGTCATGTAAACATTTCTACCTTGATAATCTTGGTAGAAGGGACTTTCATATTGATTATAATTGGTAGGAAACAATGGTATCAAATGATTTTTTAGAACAAGGGATCAATTTTCTAAAATATGCATAGTATGAAAGTGCTTTCAATCGCTACTTTGTTAGGGAGACATATTTGTCGCGTTCCTCTTTATTACAAAACAACTAGCTGCTTTTGAAATTGTTTTTCAACACTTTCATAATGGCAGAAATTATGGTGGTTTGAAAATGATTGTTCAAGGTCTTGTTGGAACTAAGAAATATTCACTCATTGAGTGTATTTGTCATTCTCTTTCTATTGCAACAACATATAGCAAAAGTCATGTGTTATTGTTTGCTCCAACTGGTATTATTTCTATTAACATACATGTGAAAACAATAGACTATGCTTTAAGAATTCCTATAAAAGATAAGAAGGCACTGTATGGGTAGGATTTAGCATTGCTGTAATAAGAAATGAGGCACGCTCAATATATATCAATTGATTAGATGAGATTTATAGGTCCATGACTATTCATACAAATAGATTCTTGTTTGCGAGAGTCCTTTCTTGGAAACAAGGATTGTCCTTTTGGTAGTAGGTCGATCATTCATGTGGGTGACCTTGGCCAGTTGCCTCCTATTAGGGATAAACCCTTGTACATATGTAGAACAACTGGGAAAGCTTCAAGACTGTTGTCACTTTAGAAAAAATTTATAGTCATGAAGGAGATGATCTGAGACAAAAAGTCTTTTCGCAATCTTTTAATGAATGCTATAAATGAAAAGCCTTTTCTTGTTGATTGGGATATTATTATGATGCATGTTGATACTTTCATGGATCAACACGAAAGTACTTTGTTTGATTCCTTTGTTCAATTATTTGCGATGAATAATCTTGTCAATTTGCACAATCGAAAAATGTTTAAATCATTAAATTTTCCTATTGTGATATATGTCGCAGAATGAAGTAGAAGAACAAAAATATGTGATAGTGATGATGATGTGTTGGAGTATGAAGTATTGTTATGTTGTGGACATTGCATGATGTTAACATGTAATTTCTTGGTTGAAGTTGTCGTCGTCAATTGTGCACTTGGATATATTGAAAATATTTTCTTCGCACCTAGTTCTAAGATGCCACAACTTCCATAATTTTCTATAGTTACATTTGAAAAGTATTATGGTGTTCCATTTGATAGGGACTATCCTATTATTGTACCCATTGTGCCTATTGTTAGGGGGGATCTGAGATAGATGCCTTTGAAAATGGCATGGGCATTGACAATACACAAATATCAAGGGATGACTTTGCAATGAGCCATTGTGGATATTAGAGATAGAGAGGGGTAGGGTCTAACATTTACAGCTATATCAAGAGTGAAATCAGTAGATGGTTTGCGAATTTCATCACTGTTTTATTTTTAATGTTATGAAAAAATGCAATATAGTGAATATGTTGCATTTACAAAAAAAGAGGAGGAACAATTGAAGTCAATATCTTTTAAGAGGTATTTATGTTGAATATAATTTACTGCTGATGAATATTTTTTTGTAATTGTTGTTGTTTCTTTCAATTACTTTTATGCACATCAGTAAGTTATTTTGAATCATTTCAGGTTTTTATGTCTAATTAATTTTTGTTATGAATTTTTCGTATTATATGTGTGTGTGTGTGTGTGTGTGTGTGACAGTGTGCATGTGTGTGTGTGCTAATTTTAATTGTATCTTTCTATGATTCAAATGGAGGTATGGAGAACAATAATGGCGTCTATTACATTTTAGTGATAAAATCTATTAGATAAGTAATAATTTTTTTTCATATATTCGGAATAAGCTTGATAGAAAACATGGTTTCCATCCTACTTTTGTTGATGAACATATTCGTGTCCTTCATGAAATGAAGTAAGATGTGGAATATTTGTATCATTTGCATTAGAGAGAATCTGAAAGCAAAACGAGAAGGGACTCATTGGAAAGCATGAAGCATCATGATCATTATCTTGTTGACTTGAATTGTTGTTCCTTTTGTCATCAGTATGGATGTGTTTTCGAAGAGGCTAGCATTTAATAATTGTATTATGTTGGAGTTTTTGAAGTTTAATTTTTTATAAAAATTTCTTTAAAACTTTCCCCTTGTTTTTTTGTATTAATGTGTTGGGTTTATTAATGTACGAGATCATAATTGCAATGGATAAACATAACTTTGATTTTAAATTGTTGTTTCGTTCTTTTAAAAAGTTTATTTCATAATTACTTTATCATTATTTATTAAATGATTAACAATATA
>APFE031755544.1:0-50017 GCA_000404065.3 Pinus taeda | reverse complement strand
GTCATGATAAAATCTTTTATGCTATTATTTTAAAAAGTTAAAAGATTATCCTAAAATAAAAAATGTTTCAATATGAATACTTTTTGTTTTGAGGATGTTTTTTTTGCATAAATTTTTGCACAAAAAATTGGTTTTCACTGCCATTTTTAAAACATGTTGAAATTTTTTCTCTAGAAAAAAAATGTTATTCAAGCATCAACACTTTTCATTTTCAAATTGATTTTTCATGTTTTTTGAGGATTTTTTGGCTAGAGTTCTCGTTTTGAGTTTATAGTTCCTATTTCAAAGTTTACATTGTTGGAATATTGTGCCAGACATGGATGCTAAGTTCACTTCCAAGTTTTGGATGGAGTTGTTTGTAGGTTTGGGGACAGAGTTGGCCTTCAGCACAACTTATGATCAGTAAATATAGGGACAGACAGAGAGGGTCAATAGGATATTAGAGGACATGTTGAGGATGTATGTGATGCATTAGCAGAGGAGATGGGAGAAGTACCTTTCGTTGGTTGAGTTTTCTTACAATAATGGTTATCAGGAGTCACTAAAGATGAGTTCGTTCGAGGCACTGTATGGGTGGAGTTGTAATACTCCCATCAGTTGGAGTGATCCAGTGAATAGGGTCTTGATAGGACCAGACATGTTGGCAAAGATGGAACAAGAAATGCAAGTAATCAACAAGAATCTAAAGCCAACACGGGACAAGCAGAAAAGTTATGCATATTGGAACAGGATGTTTAAGGAGTTTCAGGTTGGGGAACTGTGCATCAAGCCGAAGAAGAGCTCCTTGAGGATTGGATCATGTGTCAAGTTGGAACCTCGGTTTTTTGGGCCTTTCAAGATTCTTGAAAGTCTCAAGATTCTTGAAAGGATTGGACCAGTAGTTTATCGACTTGCACTGCCTCCAAAAGTGAAAGCCCATGATGTTTTCCATGTGTCATTTCTTAAGAAGTATGTTAAAGATGTTGATCATGTGATTCACTGGTCTGTATTACATGTCGAGCCAGAAGGAGAATTCTAGTTGGAACCTCTGTGTATTTTGTAGATAAAGAGGTTCATGCTCTAGAACTGAGCAATTGAGCAGGTTAAAGTGCAGTGGAAGCACTTTGAACCCAATGAAGCTACATGGGAGATGGTTGATCAGATGTAGGATATGTATCCTTCTCTATTTGTTGGTTGAGCGAATGTTTTTGGCATATGTTTTGGTGTGATGTTTGTTATATGTATATATGTATGTGGATGTAAATACCACCATGAGTTGTGTTATAAAGCTCTAATAAGTGGTATGGGTGTCATGTTGTTATGGTTATCATGTTGGTTTGCTTCTCAGCGGAATGATCATTGTAAATACTGTATCGAGCTAAGTTATAAATCTCCATGGGCAGTGTGTTTTGCTTATAACAATCTTGTTGATTGTAGGTGTCATTAAACACCGAGGAGGATGTTCCCCCAAGGGGGGGCGTTTGTAACAACCCTAGTCAAAATTCCATGTAATAAAGTCAATAAAGGCAAAATAATAACCAAGGTCATGGGACACTTATTCCAAAATAAAAGTTGGGCAAAACATCCTAGTGTGGGTGTTCATTTGGTTTATTATGGCTAAGGAAATTGTCAAAGGTAGTGGCAAAAACTTTGGAAAGGCAAAGTGGCAATAATTAGCATTTTACTTATGAAAATAATGGAAATTAAGAGAGAACGAAGGTGAAAATTCACAAGTTGCATGTGAGGAGGAAAATGAAGGGAAAATAATGGAGATTGAAGAGAACAGAGGCCTCATTGATAAAAAGGCTTACAAGGATCAATTCACAACCTTTTTTTAGTTCAATTTTGGATCTCTCTCTCTCCCATACTCTCAGACACAGAGTATTCTTGGAGCACTCTAGCATTGGAGGAAAGAAGGCAAAGGAAGGACAAGAAATCAAGAGGAAGCAAAAGATCAAGCAAGGAAGAGCAGGTCGAAGCAGCTAAAACAGGATTACTTGCAGGTATCGATTTGCATGTACAATTTTCTTCCTAGTTTTGGCATGCATGGTACATGCATATGTGTTTTTTGTTCTCTTGTTGTCATTGGCATGGTTTTCACTAGGTGTGACAGTGTTCTTCAACCTTTCTTTGCCATTTCCGGGTAGCCATGGTGTGACAGAGTTCTCTTGTTTTGGTTGATATGGATTGTCGGATGGATTCAAAGTTGAGTGGGGTGGTCTTAGGATTAATCACAAGGCATAGGAATCCCGGGGTGGGATACACGGTAAAGCCTGATTTTGAATACCCTTGATTGGGCCTCGCAATCCCTTCACTGATAATGGTGGGATACACAATCAATCCCAGAGGTTGGTGATCTCGTAGGCCTAGGAATCCCTTGACCGATAATGGCAAGATACATGGTAAAGCTGAGAGATTGAGATGAAGAAATTCCTCACGGTTTAGGTGGATATATCCAGAGGCATCCATGCTTGTATAGGCATAGTGATCCAGTGGGATTACGTAAATTCTGGTTGTATTGATGAGAGTTTTGGGCCTAGGAATCCCTTGGTGATATATATGAAAAATCTCGAGGAATCCCTGGTTGGTTTTTTTGTGAGTCTCACATTCATGCTTGGAATATGGCACGAGAGTGATTGGTTAAAAGAAATATTTGGTTCATCCCAATTTATGGTCGGGCCGTTCGAGGAAGTCCCTGATTTGGTTAGCTTATGCATTCATTAATAAGAGCCCCTTCTCCTTTGGTATTTCATGTGTAAATGTATTGATTCATATGTGGTCTTATGACTATTATATCCTTGTTATTTATGTTGGCTATAAGTATGGTTTATGACAGATTTTAGTTATGGCTCTCATCATGATTTGATTAGTACATAAGTTTTGAATGAGTATATGACATAATAGATTATAATGTAACTATTGTGATAAGGCATCAATCGTTCTTTATGAATCTCATATAAGAATGAGACCCCTATGCTCAGATACGTTGTTAGGACCTATAGATTTCGTATTTGTGACATGTTTGACGAAATACCTATCATAGCTCGTAGGGGTTCGATCAAGTCCTTGTACCAATGTTTGCATTAGTAGCTTTAATCCATGGTTATTTAACATTTCTAGAAGCTTCATGAAGTTTTGGGCAGTGGCCTGAGTCTTGGCCCATAAAAAGTGGCACAAAACTTGGGGTCGTTGGCACATAACTACATGAAAAAGGCAACAGTCATTGGCATGCCTTGCTGTGGGAGTGATTGGAGGGCCTCCGTCACATGCATGGCTTATCATGGGAGCGGCTGGGGGTCTATCTTAACAAAATAACAAGTTGTCTCAAGGGTCAGGCACTTGGAAGGGTTGGTAGTCTCTTGAAGGGTCTATAATTCCTAAGTAAGGTCAGATTGGGTTTGTTTTGTCAATTCCACTTCCTTAACTATACATGGGGAGTTGAATCACATCATAGTAGCCTGTCGTCACATGTTTACCATAATGGACTCGTTAGCTTGGGTAAATGTGGGAGGAGGGTGTTACATATTGGTTGTAACCTCTCTCTTATTTCTATTAATACAAAGAGTATCATATTTTCCTATATGTGTTGTGTTACATTTACATTCATGTATTTCAATGCCTCGTTGATTCATTGAATAGAATAATTGAATTATGTTATGTAGATGTTGTAGATCCTTGGCTTGTTTTGTTTGCATGTGTAGGTTCTATTTATGGCAATCAGAGCTATGATTGGAGCTTTCAAGCCAGGAGGAAAGTGAAGTTTACAATGGATTCCAAGTAAGCCTCTTTCCATTCTTTAATTTCTCTAAGGAAAACTCTATATTTTTTGCTTTATGTTGTTCTAGATCCGTCCACTAGGTCTAGGGAAGATTCTTTTGTCCACAATCATAATTTATAATTAACACCATTGCTTCTTCTATGGGTTGGAATATACATCAAATGGATGTAAATAATGCTTTTCTTAATGGTGTAATTGAGGAAGAAGTATGCATAGAGCAACCTCAAGGTTTTCAGGTCCATGGAAGAGAGTCTCACGTTTGCAGATTGAATAAAGCCTTAAATGGACTAAAAAAGGCACCGAGAGCCTAGTATACACAAATTGATAGTTATCTCGCAAAACTTGGTTTCTCCAAAAGTTATGTTGATCCAAACCTCTATTTCAAGGTTGAGAAGAATGAAACTATGGTTCTATCGTTATATGTTGATGTGTTATTTTTTACATGTGTGGAACACCTCATTATTTGAAGTAAGAGGGAGTTTGCCTTTGAATTTGATATGAAGGATCTTGGGTTGATTCACTATTATTTGGGACTAGAGGTATGGTAGAAGCCTGGCGAAATCTTTATTGGTCAAGGAAAATATATCATCACGATCATGTAGAAATTTGGAATGATCGAGTGTAAATCAATGGCAACTCCCATGGTGACAAATCTTAGAAAGTTGAGAGATTCTGAGTCAGATTTAGTAGATCCATCCATGTATCGAAAGCTTATGGGCTCGCTAATATATTTGGTTAATACCAAGCCTGACATTTGCTTTGTAGTGAACACTTTGAGTCAGTTCTAGGGGAAACCGTGACATGATCATTGGATTTCAACAAATCATCTATTGAGATATTTGTGTGGTATGGTTGACTATGGCTTGAGACATGTCTGGAACGAAGCAATACAGTTGTAGGGGTATACTAATGCAGATTGAGTAGGGATTGTTGAAGACAGAAAGTGTACCTCCAAAGGTTGCTTAAGTTTGTGCTTTGTTATGATTTTGTGGATGAGCAGGAAGTAGACATCGGTCGCTCTCAGTACTGCCAAGGTAGTATATATTACAGTGAATTTAACGAGTTGTGAAGTAGTTTGGCTTCATAAGTTACTCGTAGGAATATTTGATCATGTGCTAGAATCAACCATGATATATTGTGACAGTAAAATCTTTGTGAAGCTAGCACACAATTTATTTTTTTATGATACGTTGAAGCACATATAGATCAAGTACCACTTCATTCATGACATGGTGCAGAAGGGAGTAATGAAGTTCCAATATGTCTCTAATATTCTTACAAAGCTTCTATCCATATCAAAGTTTGTATACTCTAGGGACAAGCTTGGACATGTTGAGAATGGCTCTCTCATTGAGAGGGAGTACTGATGAGATAGCATTGTGGACTATCATTCTCCCTATGTCAAGTATATTAACTCGAATTAGTGAGAATGGTCTGACAGAGGACAACTATTCTTCATGTGTCTACTTTGTTGAACCAAATGAGGAAGAGTTGTCCTAGAGCATCATGTTTATTTAGCATCGGGCCTTGCATTGGGCAGGTAGAATTTTGCCTTTGGTAATTTACCATGTGTCATTGACCCAAATGATGGTGAACCAAGATTAGTTGGGATGACATGTGTCAAGCATCAACCCATATTTTGGTGGCTAGTTGTATGCCAAGAGATATCCCATGTGTCTGAAGTATTGAACTGAATTATGGTGAGCACACACCATAAGTCAAAAGTACTAACCCAAATGATGGTGATTAGTTGATCCAATTGATTTACCATGTGTCTGAAGCACTGACCTGAATTATGGTGAATGTGACATCCCCTAGATAACATTTCCCTCTTGTAAATAATAATAATTATTTTTAAATGGTTGAGAGAAGGACACAAATTCCATTGCTTGAGGAGGGAGATTTTTTAAGGAGTTAGTTGTTTTTAAATACTAGTCTTGGTTGGATGAAAACAATTAAATGTGCTAACTATGCATTAAAATTTAACTGAAGAGATAAAGATATGTCCAAGTGTCCTTCAAATCAAACATTAAGCAAAGAAAAGGACAAAATTTAAAACAGACATGGGTTGTGTTGTCAGGATGTGGTTGCTATGAAAATCGTGGAGAATGAGGGCAATTAGTTTGTTTTGGGGGTTGTGGAGGAAATGGGGGAATCGATTCATAAATATGTTCTCTCTCAAGCACGCGCAAGAGGCATTTGCATAGAAGGCAACATATAGAATTGTTCTATAAGAACATAGAGTCGAAAGGCAGACACTGAAGGAAAAACATGAAGCAAGGAGGTCAAGAGGCTCTTGTGGAAAAAGCATAATAAGTCGAAAGGTACGTGGAAAAGCATCCACAAATCATACACAAAGGCAAATGAAGAGAACATAGGGAAATATAGGGAGGTCGTGAGGCTCTTGAGTGGTAAAACTAAATTAATGAGAGGGGAAATAAGATACGAGGCTTGAGAGAATTTAGGGAGGAGAGAAGCTATGGTGATAGCCAACTGAAAAATCCAGGGGGCTTGTTGGTTCATAATCATAGAATAGTAGTTGTGCCTTACCAGGGTTATAAATCCACTGGATATTTTGTTGGTTGATAACCTTGGAAAGATGGAGGTACATAGGGCTAATGGGTTGATAAAACCTTATGTTAGTTCCATGGGATTGGGCTGAGAACCTAATCCAGGTGGATGTTGGTGACCACTCACCTATCCCACTTGGACCCCCACAATTGTCCCTTTCAGTTTTTCAGTTTCCTTAATTGTAGCACAATTTACTATTTTTAGCAGTTTTTAAGGTCCTGAACTTTGGAGCCGTTTTGAGGCATTAAACGACGTTTTTTTGGGAAAAAATGGGAGCAACATGGGTCCATGGACTAATGTTTCTCTTTTGAAAATTGTAGTCATCAGATAGTTCTTTCTAACGAGGTATTGTGCGTCTCAAATAGAGATTGTATGCCAAAGTTACGACCCCGGAAAGTTGATGTATCAACTTACCCAAAACGGGGCCCATAGTTTGGTGCTTCATCTCCTAGGGTTAGGTTTTTTGATGTTTTGGGTTTTCCATTGTTTCTCAACAATAAATAGGCCTTCGAGCCTCATTGTAAGACAGTTCAGAGGCATGTCGCTGCCACATCTCTCCTCAGAGATAAGCTACCATCGCCCAAGCTAGTTTATTTCCATTTCTGTATGTAAGTATATTTCAGTATTTTACATTAATCAAATGAAGTATTATTTATGTTTTATCTTTGTAATTTGTTGCATTCCTGTTTAAAGCTGGATCAGTGGTATCAGAGCGGCCTGCTCTTTCTCTATTTTTATTTGCATGTCCCCAACGAGGTCAGGATATAAGGAGTTAGGGCTTGAACTCGTCAAACCCTTGCAAGACCAGCCTTGCAAATCCCGAAGGCCTCCTATGGCGGATGAAAAGAAAGATGAGGGAGCATGAGATCCTATCAAAATATCGCTCAAACAAGCCCTCGAGTGACAAAGGAATGCGATGATGGAAAACTTTGCCCAAATCCTTTAGCGGCTACCCATGGGCAATGCATCTACTTCCAACAACTGCTTTAGAAACACCACACCCTTTAAGGTACAAGTTAAATTTGAAATCCCCATATTCGAGGGTCAGATAGACGCAGATGTCGTAGATAAATGGTTAAGTCTGCTAGAAGGTTATTTTTTGTTCATGATTTTTCCAGCTGGGAAAAGATTACTTTCGCTCTTCTCAAAGCAACCTCTCATGTCAAGGACTAGTGGGAAACCTATTGTGAGCATAAGGATGAAAGTACAGGCTCACTATTTTCAGCCGCATTGACTTAGAATTCATTCAGGGATACCATCAAGGAGCAATACTACCATGTCAAGAGCTATGAAGACAAATACATAATGTGGATCACACTGCGGCAGGGAAGGAACCAAGATGTGTCGGAGTTCACAAATATTTTTCATACCCTTCGCACAAAGTTGGGTATCAAGGATTTTGAGTTGCATTTGGTACTCAAATATCACGGTTGCTTACATAGGTACATCCAGGACGAGATGGAGTTCTTGAACATCTCTTCGCTCGACACGGCGTACCGATACGTTGACAAGATCGAGCAAAAGTTTAAACAAACAAAGCAAGACTTTAGATTTCTGAATCCGAAGAACAAAGGACAAAGCTAAGGTGGGGTGACCCAACACAACCTATCGAAGCCGCAAGAAAATAACAACATCACGAAGTGAAAGAATGACACAAGAAAGTGGTGTGAGTTTCATTAGAGCCTCGCTCATAACACAAGTGAGTGTCGGACCAAGCAGTCATTGGCGGTCGAGTTGAAGGCTTAAGAATCAGATGCATGTTCCGATCCTCAGTTAGAACCCGACAAAGGGAATGACAAAGGGAATCAAATCATTGATGCGGAGCCTAGTGCCAGCGTTGCCACAGCTAAGGTCCAGAAGAATGAGCTCGAAGATCCAGAGGAGGGCGAGCATCTTTTCCATTCACAAATGTGTGTGAAGGGTTCGCCGCTGCAATTCATTGTTGACAGTGGGAGCCAAAAGAACCTCATTTTATCAGAGGTCGTGAAGTAGCTGGGACTACCAACCATACCACACCCGTAACCGTACAACATCGGGTGGCTTCACCAAGGGCGAGATCTTTGAGTTCGCCCTACAACATCAAGCCCTTCACACATGAGGTATTGTGTGATGTTGCACCTCTTGATGTTTGTGATGTGTTATTAGGCCAACCATACTTGTGGAAGCAACATGCTATGTATGATTCAAGGCCTCGCGCTGTTATTATTTCTTTGTGTAATACATTATGCAGGGTACTAGAGGCAACCCCACCTATCGCCACTTCTTTGACCTCTGCTAAGAAAGGCAGTAAGATCATCTCCCTGACTAGGATTTTTTTTTTCTATCTGGTTTGCCCTCAAAGTAAGGTGAAGATCATAGACACATCCATGGCCCCAAGACGGGTTCCTCAATGCAGCAAAAGTAAGTGGATACGGTCATGAAAGATGACAGGGACATCTTCTCCTCACCCACAGGGGTACCGTTTCACTGTCAGGTCAAGCATTCGTCCGATCTGACTTTCGAAGAACCTCTACCCAACGGGCCGATCTATCGCCACTCCATTCTGGAAAACGCCAGGTACAAGTAGTGACATGATCAACATCAGTTACCACACAAGTTTCAAGTGGGCGACAAAGTTTGGCATCTGTAGAAAGAACGCGTTAAAAGAGCCCATCAAAAGCTCAGACCACTCTGATATGGTCCTTACACCAGTACCAAGGTTGTGGGAAACAATGCTTTGGAGCACATCATTCCCCCATTCCTTTTCTTGCACTGAGTGTTCAAAGTGGACCGCCCTCGACCAAGATTCCCACCATTACTAGACTCATCAGAGGTTGCAGAACAACTCACAAGGGACCAAGTTCAGCAAAAGTTTCCTCATCTCATGGAGGAACTCAACGCAATGGGGACCATTGCTTCCTAAGGTGGGAGGAATGATCCAGGTGGATGTTGGTGGCCACCCACCTATCCCACTTGGACCCCTACAATTGTACCTTTCAGTTTTTCAGTTTCCTTAATTGTAGCACAATTTACTATTTTTAGCAGTTTTTCGTGTCTTGAACTTTCGGAGCCGTTTTGGGAAAACTAGGAGCACTGTGGATCGATGTTTCTCTTCCCAAAGTTGTAGTCATCAGATAGTTCTTTCTAACGAGGTATTGTGCGCGTCAAACAGAGATCGTGTGCCAAAGTTATGACCTCGGGAAGTTGATGTACCAATTTAACCAAAACGGGGCCCATAGTTTGGCGCTTCATCTTCTAGGTTTAGGTTTTTGGATATTTAGGGTTTTCCATTGTTTCTCAACAATAAATAGGCCTTTGAGTCTCATTGTAAGATAGTTCAGAGGCATGTAGCCGCCACATCTCTCCTCATAGATAAGCTACAATCACCTGAGCTAGTTTATTTCCATTTCTGTTTGTAAGCATATTTCAATATTTTACATTAATGAAATGAAGTATTATTTCTATTATATCTCTGCATTTATGGTTATCTATGTAATTTTTTGTGTTCCTGTTTAAATCTGGATCAGAACCCAAGTGGAAGATTCTACTAAGCTGCTGGAAAGTGTGCTCTTATTACTTCAAAGCTAACATAACTGATAAATCCTCCATCTCATTAACTATATCTCTCTCTCCATATCTAAATTGAGACTCTTTGTGACTAAATCCCTAGAGATATTGGGATGTTGTAATATAAATCCCTCTGTATAAAAGAAATCACCCCTTGCTTGATGTGAAATCTTTGAATAGCTGGTAGGTGAAGGCAGTGTGGTCTTGAGACAGTCTGTATTAGTTGATAATATTGATTTAAAATTCCTCTAAAATCACTCTACCTCAAGCTTTGGAATCCAACTCGAGCGTGACAATTACAAGTAATAGTGGCTATAAATTTTCTATAATTAGGTGGTGAGTTAGAGTCCCACTCTCAATTGCCAACTCCAATGTTGATTCCAGACAAGTGTTTGTAAATGCATTCCTTGTTATTGAGTTCATGTTGAGTTGTTAAATCAGTTTTGTTTTCACTGTATGAATAACTTATGGTTCACTATGATTGAAATGGTATAACTTTGATGAATGCGTGCCTTGATGTTGTAGTGTTGTACTAATGTTATTTATGCAGAAAACACACATATATAACCATTTGTGTTAGTGTTGTATGCTCCAAGTAACATCATTCAATGTGGAATGAGCATTAGATGTTCAACTGTTTTGGCTTTGGGCTTGTAGTAATGTTTATTTGATGACCAATTGTGTAGTTTATGCCTGAAAATTTGAACCATCCTCAATATGATGATTGTTGGCTTGTAATATTGATAATCTCGAGCCCGAATTTAGGGTTTATGCTTGTAAATCGAATTCAGAAGGAGACTTCCTATCTATCTGTGGGGTATTGATCTCCTTGTAACCTTCTTGGGCATGATATGCTTTATGGTTGCCTTTATAAGTTTTATTATGATTATTTGTTCCTCAAAAGAGACCAACAAATCTCTGGAATGATAAACACCTATTTACCGCAAATCATTAAGATTGAAAGTGACTATCGGCCTCAGAGAGGATGAATGGGAAAGTCCCTGGACTCTATTATGCATTTCAGTCATCGAGAACCCAATAAAGATAATCTTGTCGTAAGATCAAGAGGGATAGCACCAGTGCGTTCCTCATAGAACCTTAATGGAAAATGGCTGTGCTATGTCGCAAGTCCAAGTGATTACAAAACCATTATAGACGAGCCATGGTCGAGTTCTTTCACAATTGAATCATAATGCAAACAATGGTAGAAGACATAATATGATAATCCCTTATTCGTTTAAACCCTATCATAAGGCCACATCGACTTTACATGAAGGAAGGATCCCAAGGTCACGTTTTGCCAAAGGTCACTTTCGTGAGAGTTCATAACGAAATGCACAAAGGAAAGCCCGGGATGACAAGGACCAAGATGACTTAGCAGAACCGTCAACATGCAAGCAGGTAGGGTTATTTGAAGCTTTCTCATTGAGAATTTAGAGAACAAATAACCAATGAGGGAAGGCCATATCACGTCGTTAGAAGTATTGAGGTGGGCTTGCGGAGACAGGGATTTGGCACGATAGATAATGGGTAATTTTTTGTCTTCGGATTTGTTCCCTAGAGGTGGTCTTGTGAACTGCCTAAGGATAATCCACGATGATTCAACACTAAGGTTCACTGGTAGGAGGGGGGTTAAGGGGATATTACACAAGAGTGGGAGCCATGGACTAATTAGAGGCGTTGACCATGAGGAGGAGTGGCCCCACCGTACACTTAAGCCTAGAGGTTCTCATCCTTTGAGCTGTAAAAGAGAAAATACGCAAAGGAGCATGGGGTGACTCGATGCTAAAACACGGTGGCCTCCACGTGATCTCGCCCATCATTGTATTGGTGCAGGGCAGACCCACATTATGGGTCAACCTGAAATACTAACCCCGGAGTGTTTCGTGAAAGCACAAGGTGAAGAGGGTCGAGTAACAGAACATGGGGAACGAGAATGTTGTCGTTGACGAAAGACCCATCAAATAAACATATAAATGTACACGTAATTATATGTGGTAAGCACGAGTGGGTCAGCAGGTAATTTAATATATATGGCCCATGCGATGAACAGGTCGACAGTTACTATGCAATTGTTAAATGGCACTGGGAGGTTGTTTAGGTAACCACGTGGCGGGTTGATGGCACGGTGTCATATGATTCATTTACGTTTCAAGTGGTCATATCTCACGATCTAAAGGTCAGATTGGGACAAAATTTACCACTAGAATGCTTCCAACAAGACGAACGCATCGATAATCTCTATTTAAAGTTTTGAATAGTTTGAAAAAAGATAAAAAATTTAGACCTCGTTTTCATAATGCTACCTTAGATCTCGCGTCAACACATTGACCACCTCCTTCTAATTTGTGTTTTGGTGGGACTTAGGAGGGGGTATGTTATAGTGACGATATACCATAGTTCTGAAGTTCTGACCCGAATTATGGTAAATGGTTGAGGCTATTAGATTACTATGTGTCACAATTGTGACCTGATTATGGTGATGATTTGTTATAACTATTTTTTAGAGAAACTTATTAGCATGAAGAACATTTGTCTAGTCATTATGAATACCTTCCTAGATAAGAAGGAGTATTGAATTTTGTAATGGTCAATTTTCACAATTTATATTTTAGCCCTTGTAATGTATAAAGAATTTGTAAGACATGTTCTTCATGTTATTTGATTATTACCCCTTGAAAGAATTTATATCAGGCATGTTCTTCATGTCGGATTTAAAAGATAAAAGTTTGAAATTTAAAATTTAAAATTTTCACTACAAACTAGTCAAGTGAGCCCTCCCTCAAGTAAAGTCGACCCAGTGAAGAGACACACCCATTATATATAGGAAGAGCATTATATAAAGGGATTCAACCTCCTCCACAAAGGCACCATTCAACCTCACACAACAAAATTAGTTTTTGGGCTTCTAAGCGAAGTATAAGAAGGATAATAATGACGAAAAGAAGGATGAAGATCATATTTCTTTCTCTCTCTAACTCGCATCTCTCTCTTCTAGCTCGCACGTGTGTTTCTGGGTAGCAGTTTTTGGACAAGCCAAAGTTTTGGACAGTTTCTGCACAAGATATTATGAGCAGGCCCAAACTTTGGGAAAGCCAAAATTTTGGGCAGATCTATGAGGGCCAAAGTTTGAAGGGATAAAGTTTGGATTGACTTAGCGTGACTAGAGGGTTGCTTAACCAGATTTGACCATAGTTTGTTGGATGTCATAGTTAATGAGTTGCATTAGATGTATCTCTTATTAAACTACAAAATTTCTCTAAGAAAAAGATTGTTGGGTTTTAACCCTGAGTGGGTTTTCCCAGGGTAATCTTGTGTTCTCTTTGTGATCTCTTTTGTCCTTGTGGTTTTATGGTCATATTTCTGAAGTGTAATTGGTTAATGATAAATTGAAATTGTTAAAAGAAGACATATATCATTTGAAGTAGTTATCAATGTTTCATAAATTAGTGCTTTTATCTATTGCACTTGAAAACTCAACACGAAGAAGAAGAAAAAGGAACTTTGTTCGGAGAAACATTAATAGAGGAATTGGAAAAGGAAAATCTAGTTGAAGAACTTTATTACCTCAGTTTAGAAGGATCAATTGCAGAAGGCGAAGGAGAAATATTTCCTCCAAATGGACATGAAACAATAATAGGAGGAGGAGGAGAGCGACCACCACTTGGAGGTGGTAGAGGAGGAAGAAGGCCACCTCCCGATGGAGGAAGAGGCAATAGAGGTGGAGGTAGAGGAAGAGGTAATGATGGAAATGATGAATACAAAGAAGATCCTTATGGATTCCCCATTCAAGATGCTGACACTAATGTTAGTATGAAAAACATCTCATCATTGATACTTCCTAACGCCCATTGTATGAGACCAGAAGACCCCGAAAATTTTATCTTTGAATTTGAAGTATTATGTTATCTTATGATTACTTATTTGATGCTCAAAAGTTGAAATTGTTTCCAACTACACTAAAAGATGGACCTCTTACATGGTTTATGGGTCTAGTTACTAACTCAATAGAGTCATGGGATGATATGAGAAGATTCTTTTAGAAAAATATAAATACTATTCTATACATCATGATCTTAAAGAGGAAATCTATACAATGACTCAAAAACAAGATGAGAGCCTTGAGGACCTGGTAGAAATATCTATATATAATGTTAAGAGGACAAAATTGTAAAATATAGGATTTTATATATTGAAAAACCTCTTACTTAAAGGTAGTAGGGATGAGTGGATCAACCTCCTTAATCTAATGGGTAAAGGAGATGTTTTTCAATTATCATTTGAACAAATTTGTGATTTGTGCAACCATATATCAAGAGGAAAAACAAAGTATGGCAAAAGTCATAAAGATCTAACCATTGCACGAGTAAGTAAATTTGCATTAGGATCAATAAGTTTAACTAAACTTGGACATTTGATAATTTAAAAGAGGAATTCTCTGTAATCTTAGGGAATAGGTTGATATGTTAAGAATGCAAAACAAGCAAAAAAATGATCATCTTGCTTTGTCAATATTTTTCCTTATATGTAGAAATAAACATGCATTAAGAGAATGTCCACTTGACAATATTAAATTTGGTGTTATATGTGCATAATCACATGTTACTAATGATTTCCCATCACTGCCTAGGTTGAAAATTGTTTACTAAGATCGCGCAGCCTTACCAACCACGTATGATGCAAGATCCCAATTCACAATTTCAATGGTATGCACAACAACCTTAAAATAGTTGAAAAACACCTCTACCTTATAAAACCTGGCCACCTCAACCTCAAAAATCATCCTGGTCACAAGGTTGGAAAGGATCCTATGGTAGAAATCCATAATATCCTTAATATTTCCCTCAATATCCTCAATACGAGTCTTAATATTATTCTCCACCACCACAACCTCCAAAAACTCAATTTCACCCATAGTTGATTACAAGTCAACCTCTTCCATTACCACCCACTCAAACACCTCAAGGACCAAATCAACTACCTGCACAACAGCTCCCAAACCCCAATAATAAAGTAGCTTAGCAATCCGCTTACAATGTTGAAGTACAAAATTTCCAAACTTACATGATAGCTAACTTACATGATAGCTCCCTTAGATTTCAATTATATCCATCTTAGATCTGGGAGAGTTTTATAAAGTAAAAAGCCTCCTGTTGTCATTAAAGAACATAAAGATGAAGAAACCCTTGAAAAGAAAGGAGACTCAAAAGGAAGAAATTTCGGACAAGATAGATTAAAATGAAATAAGACCAACTCCTATTACTCATTCAACAAATAAAGTCTCTATATCCTTACAAAACCCTCATTTTCCAGAGAGTTTACAATAGATAAAGGTGTAGAGAAACTGTGAATTTTGCCGAATTATGACATGCTAGATGAGTTAAAGAATGTTTGCATTAACATTACTTTACTTCAAGCAATAAAGGATATTCCAATTCTTGCAAAAACAATAAAGGAGTTGTGTATTAAAAACTTGGAAGAAAAAAAAATACAAAAGGTTGAACTCATTGGAAAAACTACGAAAGTTATGATGGGAAAAAAACTACAATTGAGAAATACTTAGATCCAAGGAGTCCCATTGTAAAAATCCACATCAATAATGTTGAAATCTCAAACACATTAATCAACTTAAGTGCAACAATAAATGTTATAACAAAAAGTAATATGGATGAATTAAAACTGACTAATCTTCAATATACTCCTACTATATTACAGTTAGCCAACGAGTCTACTATTGGGCTAGAGGGGATATTGGAATATGTACTTATATCCGTAGATTCATGGGAGTATCCAGTTGATTTCATGATATTAACTGCAAAGACCAATCGAGGAGGTCATCCATTGATATTAGGTAGGCCCTGGTTAGCCATAATCGATGCATTTATTAGTTGTAGATATGGTGACATGATTATTTCTAATGGAAATTCAACGAAAAAGTTTACATTATATCCTCCAACAAAAGCAATAAATGAATTCGAAAATGAAGAGTGCATTGAAGATGATGATGAAGATTACGAAGATATTCAAGCAGTTTTAACTCTCACATAATGATGAGAAAAATCAATTAATGAATCTTATGAATAATTGTGAATTTCCATAATATTTTCAACAAAATGCTTGAGTGCATATGTTAGATCAAAGTTTTAAAGAAAATTGTAGCATTGAAGATTTCTCGCCACGACAATCCAAGCTATCATTAAATTAAATGGAAAAAATTGGAAATATTTTTGTAGAAAATAGTCCTAGGAAAACATTAAATATCAATAATAAGTAGGAAGGATTTCAAAAACAACAACTAATTAATATGTTGTAAAAACATCCTCTGCATTTGGATGGGGATATACAAATATGAAAGAAATCAACCCAAATACTTGCATGCATCACACACACAAGAGAATGTCAAACTTACAAGACAACCTTAGAGAAGGATAAATCTTAATCTGAGGGAGATCGTTAAAGAAGAATTACAAAAATTGCTCATTGTAAATTTTATCTACCCGATTTCATATAGCTTGTGGGTTTCACCATTAGTTATTGTGCCGAAGAAGAAGAAGAAGAATGGAAGGTGGAGAGCTTGTATTGATTACAGAGAATTGAATAAAACAACTTTAAAAGATCATTTTCCAGTACCTTTCAATGATCAAGTTCTAGATACATTAGTCGGAAAAATATTTTTATTTTCTTGATGAATTTAGTGGATATAATCAGATTCAAATAACACTTGAAGATCAAGAAAATACAACTTTCAAATGTTCGTGGGGTACGTATGCTTATAGATTATTTCCTTTTGGATTATTTAATGCACCTACTACATTTCAAAGGGTAGTATTGGGTGTTTTTTCTAGCTTGATCCATGATTGTGTAGAGGTATATATAGATGATTTTATTGTTTATGGAGATACTTTTGAAGAGGCTTTAGAAAGACTAGAAAAAATTCCTTGTTAGGCATCAAGAAACTAATCTTTCATTGAGTAAGGAGAATTATTTATGATGTTAAATGAAGGAATTGTTTTGGGACATCATGTTTCAAGCTCTGGGATTAAGGTGGATTCAACAAAGGTTGAAATCACCTCAAAAAATTTAGTACCTAAATGTCAAAAGAACATAAGAAGTTTTCTTGGATTCAAAGGTTATTATAGAAGGTTTCTAGAAAACTTCACAAAAATTGCTTCACTACTTTTTAAATTACTCACCAAAGTTTGGGAATTTCATTGGGATTCTAGCTATCAAAAAGCTTTTAATTTGTTGAAACAAACAAACATACAAAAATTGAGGCACCCATCTTAAGGGGACCAAATTGGTCCCATCCATTTATTATTTCCATTGACGCCTCAGATACAACATTAGGGGTTGTATTGGGACAAAATATTTAACTCCTTATGCAATATATTATACAAGGGAAATTTTAACTTCTAACAAGTTAAATTACACAGTCACAGAAAAGGAGTTCTTAGCAATTGTTCATGCTATCAACAAGTTTAGACATTGTATTACTGGAATTGATATTTTTTCACACTGATCATTTTGATATTAGATATGTTGTGAATAAAATGATATCTAATGGTAAAATCACTTGATGGCTCTTAGTAATACGAGAATTTAATATCATCATTTTAGATAGGCCAGGAATGAAAAACACAATTGTTGATTTCCTTTCCAAGATTCAAAATGATAATACTATAATCCCTGTAGTAGACAATTTTCGTGTTGAACATCTTTTTGTAATATCTACTAAATATCCTTGGTTTGCACATATCGCTAATTATTTGGCTATAGGAAAATTTCCTCCTCAGCTATCAGCGAAAGAAAGAAAAAGAGTTATCAAATATAGTGTGTCGTGTTCTCGAATAGAAGCAAAACTATGCTGAACAAGATAAGATTTAATTAATAGAAGATGTGTTCGAGAAGATTAGGTACCCAAGATACTTAAAGCATGTGATTATGAACCTTGTGGAGGACATTTTGTTGACGAACAAACTTTATACAAAGTACTTCTCTTGGGATATTATTGACCTTCTATTTTCAAGGATGTCAAGGAATATGTCAAGAGATGTGATAGTTGTCAAAGGATGGGGAAATTGATCCAATATGATGAAATGCCTCTACAACCACAAGTATTAATAAAGGATTTTGAGAAATGGGCTCTAGGATTAATCCTCCATCCAAGAAAAATAGGTACATTATTGTTTGCACTGATTATGTTACTAAATGTGTAGAGGCTAAGCCACTAAATTTTGCTACTGAAATGTTGTTGTTACATTTTGTTTTTGAGGATATTTTCACTCATTTCTTTGTACCAAGATAAATTGTAACATATCCGGGTGCACAATTCAAATCCAAGATTGTTCAGAAAATCATTGAGCAATACAAAATTAGACATCACAAATCCACTCCATATCATCCACAAGCTAGTGGACAAGTGGAATCCAGAAATAAAGTTCTTGAAGCCATATTGCCAAAAATTGTGCATCTACATAGGAGAGATTGGGCAAACAAAATTCTAGAAGCACTCTGGGCATACCAGACCACATGGAGGAATACCATTGGACATACTCCCTATGAGTTTGTTTATGGAAAACAAGTTCTATTTCCTATTGAATTTCAATTGGAGAAATACAAGACAACAACAAAATTGGGACTAGATCTCTCTGAAGCCCGTAAATAAAGATTGGCACAACTAAATGAATTAGACAAGATCAGGCAAGGTGCTATTCAAAGGACAAGCAGAATCCAGTGGCAAAGGATGAGATGGCATGGCAATTTTATCGAGGTCAAAAAGTTCAGACCAAGTGATTGGGCCCTTTTCTTTGACTCAAAATTTAAATATTTTCAAGAGAAATTCCAAACGCACTGGTTACGCCCTTATGAGATGGAAGTTGTTTGTTACAATGGAGAAGTAAGAATATAGACTATTGATGAGGAAGGAATAACTTTTCTTGTTAATAACTTTTCATGTTAATGCGCATAGATTAAAACTATATCATAAGCCCTTCACAAGAGAAAAAAATGTTCAAAGTTTGCAGATAAATAATGAGTTGAAATTGGTGGGAAAATGAGATCATTCTCCTCTACCACCTAATTCGATTTGATTTCTTTTCCACAAAAAATAAAATAATAATAATAATAATGTATAGTTACAAAAAACAGAATTGATGGCATATCTATGCGAGAAATCCTAGTTAAAAATCAAGATTCATGGTAACTTGGATTTCCCTTTTCCT
The DNA here is from genome assembly GCA_000404065.3 of Pinus taeda. Taxonomy (NCBI): domain Eukaryota; kingdom Viridiplantae; phylum Streptophyta; class Pinopsida; order Pinales; family Pinaceae; genus Pinus; species Pinus taeda. The sequence continues at coordinate 30,922 of APFE031755544.1, read as the reverse complement.
TTTGCACATATTTTTTTTCGATTCAAAATAATTAGTATGAAGACTTTGTTTCTATTTTAGTAAAACTTTGCCATAAACATTAGCAAGATTTCTTGAAGAATTTTGGAGCATATTTTTAAAATTGATAACAATTTGCAGCCAACAAAAGAATATGTAGTTGATCAATTCTAGTAGCAACAAACAAGCCTTGTCTTCAGTCTAGCAAGCAATCAATATTCCAAAAGGAAACAGATCTGAGGTAGCATGACATGTAACCCATTACATATTAGTCAAGTTATCAAAGTTAAAAGGATGGAATTTGGAATATATGGACTCATTTACTATTCTTTAAAAAAGAAAACTCAAAAAGACTTATAAGAAGTCGCAAATCCAAATTAGTGATGGCATAATATATCCATATTCCACCTTATTCCATGAAGTACTAAAGTACTTATCCTATTCAAAGAACATCAAATCACGATTTTTCAAAAATTGTTTAAGTAATTATCTGTAATGATTATATGAATGGGAAAATCCTATTACGATCTGTCATTGCCATACATTCCTATCATTATTTGATAACATTCACATCCATAATAATAATCCACCATCCTTCTCGACCATTTCTTCAAGCCATTCGATAATATTATCTCCAACATTCCCTGTAACAATTGTTGAAGGAGTGCTTTGAGGTTTAGAATTCCAACACTACAATGGGTGTTATAATTCGCCATTAACCTAAAGGAGCAAAGTTTTTAGATGCATACCCCAGAGTTAAGAAACAATTAAGGTAGGCAGGTTGGATGAATTTCTTTGAGAAATTTTAGGTACATGATGTTGAAGTCACCAGAGCATTTGTGAGGGCAATCGATGGGGTTGAAGCCGAGATAGGAGATATCAAATTGAAGATAAAAGAGTCATTCTTGGTCAAAATCACAGGACTTCCGAGAATTGGTTCAAGTGCCAAAAGCTCTGAGATGAGTCATGTAAATCCCTACTGAATAACCCCGACATGAACATCATGACATGGGAAAAAGGTATTCCCGTATCAATATTTAAGAAGAAATGGTAAAATTTGTTGTTCATTTTGCAAAATTTTATCACCTTCAAAGGTAGGTATGGAATTATCCTATTCTATCATGTTTGATTATTAATGCATTTTACAAAGGGGAAGGAACTAAATTTTCCTGATTATCTGCTTAGTAGCCTGAGAAAAATGGCCTTATACATTTAGATAAACTCTAGGAATCTTTAAAGAGTCCTTTATCATTTCGAGATAGTTAAAATCCTTGTTGAAGCAGAGTTAAAAGCCAAGAATGATAATTGGAGGGATTTTCTAATCAGAAATCATTTTGTTGAAGTTTCAGAGGAAGACACACTTCCAAAATGAAAGAGGGGAATAAGTAGGGTTTCACAAAACCCTAACCCTCAAAGCAACACAAAAAGGAAGAACAACCAATTCCATATGCAGAGGATATTGGAATCGTCGAGACAAAGGAATTTTTCGTGCTAGAGGGTCCATTGAATGACAATCAAGACATGCCTGAAGCAAAGGAAATTTCGAGTTTTCCCATTATAAGAGAATCATCAAAAGGGAGACACAAAAGAAAACATAATGTCAATGCAAATAAGAAAAATGCAGCAAAAGCGACCAAAGCAGTCAAGGAAAATAAAAAAGAGAAAATGTCGAGTACCATTGTTTTACTTGAGCTTGAACATCATAGTGTTAAAAGGGAAAATTCAAAGGAGGAAAGAGAGCGAAAAGAAATGTATAAGAATTACGACGAACATGACGAAAGGAAACAATTATGTTTTATCAAAGGTTGCAGAGGTCAGGGATCCAAAGTCACCATTAGTACCTAAAGACAAAAATTTCAAAAATAGATGGAATTCAACAACAAGCATATGACTATTTTGATGCCTTCAAGAAGGAAGTGCATAAAGAAAAGGTAAAATAAATTTCTTCACTCTTTGAGCATAATTACAATAATAGCCTTATAGTACGTAACAATCTACTACATAATGATAGTGTTCCCTTCTTTGTTGAACAAGATATTATCAATGCATTGAAAGCATAAATAGTTGAACTAGAAGTATTGGAAATATATGTTAAAGGAGAAAATCAGATGCTTAAATAACAAAATGATAGAATGCTTAAGTGCATGTATTACTGACATCCTAAGAACTCAAAACTCAAAAAGGTCAACTGTAACAACCCCAGTGAAAATTTCATGTAATAAAAGTTAATTAAGGCAAAATAAGACCATGGTTAAGGCACACTTATTCCAAGCTAAATGTTGGGCAAAAATATCCTAGTGGGCATCACTAGATGTGTGTTTTTGCTAGGGAAAATTGGCAAAGGCTAAGGAAAAGGAATTAATAGGAAAAGAGACATTTTTGGGACATTTATTTATGAAAATAAAGGAAATTAGGAGAAAAGGGAGGTGAAAGGTCACAAGTTGTGTTATCTCCAACAACCGCCCACGGCCGAGAAAGGTGGTCAAATGAGGTAACCTCAGACCTCTTTTGCTTGATAGCTAGCCCTATCAAGTTGGAGAGGAATCTCTCAAAATCTTGCAATCAATTGGGATGATTGGAGATTAGTCCAAGTTTTAGGCTAGATATTATGCTCAGTGTGTTTCAAAATTTGGGATGATTGTGTTGGATCAAGGAAAGTGTCACTGTAGCTAGGGTTTTGAGATGGCAGAAGGATTACAACACAACCAAAAATAGGAGCAAGGTAGCAACAAGTCAGTGATAGATTAAGATTTTAAGTCGAAGTAGTGTAGGGTCTGAAAATGCAGAGAGGTCCTAGTGAGCATGAGGGTCGTGAATTCACCAATTCTTGAAGAAAAACATACAAAATGATATCTCCAAATAAAATAGAGCTTCAAAAGCAAGAATTTTGTTCATTAAACTTATGGAAAATCACCAAAGACATGAAATATGGAAAGATGGCATATATAACAATCATAGGTAACCATAACATGAGAAAAATCAAAAACTTACTGCACAAGAATTCCTATAATATGGTTGCAGTTGTTTCCTTTGATTAATCCAAAAGAAGAAGTCCAAGCTACAATACTCTAGTCTGATGTCCAACCATTAAAATGGATGAGAAAATAATACATATAGACCAAAACAACCTTTCCCCTCTCTCAGGGGTTGAATCCATGAGATGGGGAGCAGTTCCCTAAGCATCTTTGACTAAAACCTAGTAACTAAGGAGGTTATGAACTGCTTCCTCTTTTAGCTAATAACCAAGAGGGAATCTCTTCATACATTAAATAGAGGTAAATACACCTATTTACCAATATAGTAACCCATTGAAATTTGCATTTTACCATTTACATTCATTCATTTTCACCTTTTGACTTTTACAAAAGTCAAACTATAAACTCTGAAAAATTACACAGTGAAAATTTTAATTAAAATCTCATAAAATTGCAGAAGCGTAGCGCCAAGTTTGAGGCCATTTTTAAGTGCCTTCCTGAAGTCAAAATTGAAATATGAAAGAATAGTAAACTATATTTTTCTATCTAGATTCCAAAACATCTTGAATTTTTTAAAATAACCCATGGGAAGGCCTCCAAAAACTCATTCTCCCAAGGTGTCTCCAGAAGGGTCGCGCCAAAACCAGAAGTGTCGTGCCAAGTTTGAGGCCACTTTTAGGTGCCTTCTTGAAGTCAAAATTAAAATCTGAAAGAACGGTAAACTATCCTTGCTATCTAGTTTCCAGAACATCTTGAATCTTTGAAAATGACCCATGGGAAGGCCTCCAAAAACTCATTCTCCCAAGGTGTCTGCAAAAGGGTCGCGCCAAAACCAAAAGGGTCACGCTTCTCCTCAGAAGGTTCACACTTCTCTACATAAAGGTCGCATTTCTCCACAGAAATGTCGCATTTCTCCACAGAAATGTCGCATTTCTCCTAAAAGGGTTACAGTTCTCCTCATAAGGGTCGCACTTCTCCCAAAATGCAACAAAACCTTCAATTTTCACAACTTTTTCTCCTGCACGATGGTGATTGGGAGATGCTTGAAATTTTAAGAGTGAAATGAGTTAAAAACAACTCATATTACCCTTTTAAACTTGAATTTAGAAACTTGACATTTTCCCATCCTTGTTATAGTGCCTCCTTTCCTTCTCCATAGTAAACTTGTGAGTGCAAACCCTAGAGGGAAAAGCAGGGGAAGGGAATGAGGGAATATGATCAAGGGGTTAGGGAGTAGGAATGGGTGTAGGAAAAATTTATGAGATGGGGAGGGATGTTAGCGAACTTAGGGAAGTGAAAAGAGTGAGGGAATAGAGCTAGGGAATTTATACACAGTCCTAGCTACAAAGGCTGCCAAACACGCAGTGTAGGGCTAGGTTTTAGGTATAGAAGGTATTAGAATTAAGAGTGAGAGGGTGTGAGAGTTTTAGGAGTGTGTTTGAGTGTGAGGGAGGATAGAATGTATAGGAATAGGGTTTGTAGGATTTCAAAACATGAAAATGAGGGATTCCCACTGAAAACGTAGCGAGGTAGCTTGAGACCAATTTTTTGGAATGTCTTTGGCCATAAAAATGTTAAGGAAGTGGTTGATGATGAATGAGATATCTTATGCAATGAAATGAGTGAGGAAATTAGTTATGATGGATGAGATATCCTTTGACAATGAGATGAATGAGAGGAATGACAAAAAGATTGTCATTATAGGCTATAGAACTCAACTTTGTAATGGTAGGGCCCACCATAATTTTCATTTTGTTTTTTGAAGTAAACTATGTAGCTTGGAACTTTTTCATGCAGCTTTGAAACATAACTCGTTACATCATTCTGAAGTGAATTACACTTAGAAACAATTTTTTTTTTATCAAACCCTACCACTACTCCTTTATATCTCGGTTTGTTGAATGAAGTGACAACCTTCATGACTCTAACCCTAATGACCTAGTGGAGACGCTGAGTTGAACGAAAACCTAGTGACATGATAAAATTTGACTTTTAGACCCCTAACAAAACTTGGTAAAAGCATATTTGATCACTAGTGACACGCAGAACTGACTGACACTAGCAAGTTGCATGTGAGGAGGAAAATGAAGGAAAGTAAAGGAAAATGAAGAAAATAGAGGCCTCATTAATAGAAGGCTTGTGAGGGTCAATTGGTAACCATCTGTCAGTGCAAGTTTTGGAGCTCTCTCATTATTTTCTCTCTATTTCTCACTCTTGGTCACTTAGAGTTTTCTTGGAGCACTCTAGCTTTCGAGCAAGGAAGGAAAAGCAAGCAAGGGAAAGGAAGGAAAGTAAATATCAAGGAAGGAAAAGAAGGATCAAGCAAATTTAGTAGGAATACTTGCATAGAACCATTTGCTTGTGTGATTTCCTACCTAGTTTGGAGATGCATGGCTTTGGATGTTGGTGTATGGTTATTTTGTTGGCGGTGGCATGGTTTTATCGGGTTATGACAGTGGTCTTTAGCCTAGCCTTTCCTTTTTCTAGATGTCATGGTATGTTGGGATGTTTATCTTGGTTTTGAGCTTTGGTTTGCTGATGGATTTCAGAATATGGGACAGAGCTGGTCTCAATTTTCACTCCCAAAGGCCTAGGAATCCCTTGACCAGTTTTGAAGGGATACAATGTAAATCCTGAGGGAGGAGTTTCGGTTTAGGGCCTAGTGACCTAGGTTTGGATTGCAGTAAAGCCAGAGAGACTAGTCTCAGTCTAGGGCCTAGTGACATGGAATTGGATTGCGGTAAAGCCTAAGAGAAGGATAGTGAAGGATTATGGATGGAATTCCAAGTTCAGTTTGATTGTGATCGAAGAACCGGGTTTGGTGTGATCACAATTTGGTGAGGGTGGAGGTGGTTTACCCTCTGGATTCCCTTGGTTGTTCTATGATATCCACATTCATCCTTGCAATATGGCACAAGGGTGATTGGTTGAAAGAAATATTTGGTTCAGCCATGACTACAGTTGGGTGGTACGTGAAAGTACCAAACCTGGTTGGATTTGCCTATGATTAATAAAAGATAAGTTCTCTTAATTTTTCACTTGTTTATATGTGGATTTAATGGCTGTCATATCTCTGATATTTACACGGTTTAATATTGGTTATAAGCATGGTTATGTGATTGGTTCATGTCATGCTTATTTCATGTATTCACTTATAATTGTTAAAATGATGGATGCGAGACCTAATTGTTGTTATAATAGTTCAATGGAGAAGGTGGTGATCCTTGTGGTTATGTTTCATAAGTGCTTTCAATCATTCATGTTATGTCTTGTATCCTAGACCTATAGGTTGCACTGATGCCAAGTGTTTAACAAAATGTCAGTCTCGATTGGGGATGATGAAGCCTAATCTTGAGGTTTATTTTGATTTATTAGTATTTTCATCATGTCTTTGATGGATTCTAAAGGTTGTAACAAGTTTTGGGCAGAGGCCATTATTTTGGGCTAGAAAAGTGGCTCAAGTCTCGGGGACGCTGGCACAGGTCTGCTAAAAAAAGAGTCCAGGGATGCTGGCACATAGGCCTGTGAGAGTGACTCTGGGTTTTTGATATTGTCATTCCTATAGCATGAGAGCGATCAAGGATTAAAAGGCTTAAAACATTAGTGGGACTTAGGGACAAGATGTTTGAGTGGCTGACATGTCTCCTAAGGGTGATGTTGCTGATGTGGATGGGTTTGCATGATATGTTCCATCGATTCCATTTCCTTAAGGTCACCAAGGAGGAGGAATTCCTTATAATGACATCTCTTGTCGCATGTTTACCCCGGCTAGGTGGTTGCTTGCATAGACCTGGGAGGAGGTGGTGTTACAGATTGGTATTAGATCATGGTTGCGCTCTCCTTGGGTTTATTTGTTAGTCATGCATGCATGTCAGTTGCATGTATGTATCTTACACTTGCATTCCATGTGCTTGTTTCATTGCATCATGTTGATCACAATTGTAGTGAGCTTGTCACAAGGAACTTGATGTTGATTTTTTGGGATGAATCGTGAGGAGTATATGATTATATGCAGCTTGATTACATCCTTGTATGTTAGGTTGCATTCATAGTTGTTTGATTACATGTGTCAGTATTGTAGGTTGGTTACAAGAATTGATCACTTATGCTCGACTACATGCATTCATATGTATGTGTAGTTGATTAGGCATTGCTTATGCATGTTGAGGTCATAACATGCATTGTTGATATGGCCTTGTATTGATGACTAGACCCTAACTAGAGTGATGTTTATGTGTTGATGCATTTATTCGATATATGTCTATATGCTATTATGATTATGTTATACATGTATCATGTTGATTTGATGATATTGTAGACAAAGGTATCCTCCTTGAATTATGCTAAGGTACGTTGGTTTATTATGATTTGATTTAGATGACATAGAATGCCTTGTAGGAAAGAGATTGAATGCCTAGTAAGGTGGTAGACTACATAGAATCTCCCTATGAATTAGATGGGCAGCGTGGTGTGGGGCACTCTTTTGACTTGGTAGACATATTGAGAAGCTTGAAGGAAGAAATAAAGTGTTGCAAAGCAGACAATGACAAAACCATGTAGGCATAAGAGAAACAAGCAAAGGTGAATGCGATACTTCTTCAAAGTTTGTCAAAATTGCAGCGACAAGGGCCACTTCAGATCAACCATGGACATGAGGACAAAACTAATGGGGCATATGGAAGTAGCTCTCCTAGTAGACACAAGTATGATAGATATGACATAGTGAGCGTTGGAAACTCCAGATAGGAGAGGTGATAGACACATGTACTATTCTAGTTATGTTTCTGACGGGCATCATGATCATCATCGTTATCATCCTTACAAGAGGAATGATAGGGGATAATTTCCAGATGAATTTTAGAAAGCAAAGCCACCTACCTTTGATGGAGAGATGAAGAAATCACATGATGCAGAGGCAAGGTTGCTTGGTATGAAGAAATTCTTTGATTGCATGATTATTCAGAAAACATGAAAGCAAATATAACCACTTTCAGTCTCAAAGGTAAAGGGAATATTAGGTGGGAAGACGTGAAGAATGTCAAAGGTATACATGAGGAAGACTTGGCATGCATTTGAAAGGCCCTTCATGAATAAGTATTTGTTGGAAAGGTACTTTGATGATAGGGTGAAGGAGTTTTATAAGTTGCGGATGGGTTCTATGACAAATGAGGAGTATACTAGCAGATTTTTGGAGTTGTTGACATATGTGCCTTACCGCAAGGAGGAGAATGCCAAGGTTTAGAGAATCATTAGCGGACTACCAATAGCATATAAAAACCAAATTGATTTCAATGAGCCTAGATCGTTGGAGGAGGCCATCCAAAATTTGAAACATTGTTATGAGCATTCGAAGCGCAAAGTTGAGCCTAACCATGACTTGAGAAGAAATGAGAAAGCTAAAGGAAAATGGCCACCAAAGAGAGGAATACTTTCAGAGGCAAGTGAGAAATAAAATGCAGTCCCTTACAAGAAATTCAATACAGCTAAGAAGGGACATGAAGAGAAACAGACTAGATGCGATGGTAGGGAACCATTGCAGTGTTGGATATGTGGTAAGGATCATTGTAAGAAGGATTGTCGGTAGTATGAGAGTGGTGGTAGATCCCAAATCTATAGTGCTTAGGAGGCACATAAATTTGGTGATGTTGATCATAACATTCCTCATATCTATGCAGTTGTGGACAACAGGCAGGCAGATCCTCAGGCATCGATCATTGAGATGGATGGTAAGCTTTGTGATCAAGTTGTTTATATTTTGATTGATCTTGCATCTAACTATAGTTATATTAATCTTGACCTGGTGGATGAGTGTGGTTTGAGAAAAGAAGTGCATGCAGAATCTTGGTTGGTGCAATTGGCTACAAGTACAAAGAAGAGAGTTCACCATTGGGTGAGAGCTTGTGCATTTGAGTTAAATGGTATGCCTACAGCAACACATTTGAATGTATTTCCACTGGAATCATATAGTATGCCTTTGGATATGGATTGGCTATACCTTCATAGAACCAAAGTGGATTGCTTTGACAAGGCCATTGAGTGTGTGGATGATAGTGGAGAAAAGAGGACTTTGTGGGGAAAGAAGAAGGCTACATCAGTGAGGATGGTTATTGCTATGCAGGCTAAGCATAGTTGCATAAAAGGTTGTGTGATGTTTGCAGTACACATTTCTAGTGATAAAGGTAAGGACGTTGAGGATGCAAATGTGTTAAACAAGTACCCAATTTTGTAGCAGTTTCAGGTTGTATTCCCTGAAAAGATTACAGAGTTGCCACCTCACGGGTAGGTATAATTTTCTATTGAGTTAGTGTCAAGGGTAGCTCCAGCATCAAAAGCACCTTACAGGATGAGCACACATGAGTTGGTAGAGTTGAAGTTGTAGTTAAAGGAGATACTTGACAAGGGATACATTAGGCCAAGTGTTTCGCCTTGGGGTGCACCAGTGTTGTTCGTAGAGAATAGAGATGGTACTCTTAGATTGTGCATTGACTACAGGTAGTTGAATAGAGTGACCATCAAGAACATGTACCCTTTGTCGAGGATTAATGATTTGTTCGATCAGTTTAAGGGAGAAACAGTGTTCTCTAAGACAGACTTGAGATCGGGATACCATCAGGTACGCATCAAGGAAGAGGATATCTTCAAGATTGTGTTCAGGACTAGGTATGGGCATTATGAGTTTGTCATTGTTCCATTCAGTTTGAATAATTCTCCAACTACATTTATGTGTTTGATGAATAGTCTGTTGTGTCCTTATCTGGACAAGTTTGTTATTATATTCTTTGATGACATATTGGTATATTCTAAGTATGAGGAAGAACATGTCTAGCATTTAGCAGCAGTTTTGAGATTGCTAAGATAACATCGGTTGTATGCTAAACTTAGCAAGTTCGAGTTCTTTCAGACTGAGGTACATTAATTGGGGTATGTTGTCTCTAAGGATGGCATCGCAGTGGATCCAAAAAAGATATGGGCTATCATGGACTGGGCAACTCCTAAGAACATGGATGAGGTGAGATCATTCATGGGATTGGTAGGTTACTATAGTCGGTTCATCAGGAACTTCTCACACATTGCATATCCTATCACATCATTGCAGAGGAAAGGTAAGAAGTTCGAATGGACAAAAGAATGTGAGGCTAGTTTTGAGAAGCTTAACCAATTGTTGACACATGCACCAGTGCTAAAGATTGTGGATCCAAACAAGGAGTTTGTAGTGTGTAAAAATGCATGCACAAGAGGACTTGGTGAAGTTCTTATGAAAGAAGGACATATAGTGTTCTATGAGTCTCGAAAACTGAATGAGCATGAGCAGAACTATCTAACGCATGATCTTTAGTTAGCATCAATCATACATGCATTGAAGATGTGGAGGCACTATCATCCTGGGAGGAGGTTTACATTGATGAGCGATCATAATGGGTTGACATATTTGTTTGACTAGCCAAATCTAAATTCCAGACAAGCTAGAATGTTGGCTACCCTAAGTGAGTTCAACTTCTAGATCAGATACATCAAAGGGAAGGACAATCGAGTTTCAAATACTCTTAGTAGGAAGGTACAAGTAAATCATATAGCAGTTATGAGCTCTTATGGGACAGACTTACATGCATGACAACAAGATGAAAAATACATCAATATTAAGCACAGGTTACAATAGAGCATAGGTACTGGTATAGGTGCATGCACATGTATAGGTGCAGGTATAACTTCAAGTGATCTGGATGCAGACTATCATCACACACATATGTTTGGTGATATTTAGAGACAGGATCTATGTATTGAATTGCAGTGAGCTCAAGAATATTTTCTCGAGAGATTTTCACGTCAATCCATACTCGGGTCATCGAAGATATCAGAAGGTGTTGACGGTGGTGTAGAAGTTCTACTATTGGATGAATCTAAAGAAGGAAGTGGCAGAGTTCGTGGCTAGATGTTTAGATTGTCAACAGGTAAAGGTTGAATGTAAGTATCTAGGTGGTTTACTACAACCTATAGTGATTCCAAAATGGAAATGGGAGGCCAATTCCATGGATTTCATCACAGGTCTTTCAAGGACAGCAAGGCATCATGACTATATTATGGTCGTGGTTGACATGTTAAGCAAGGTAGCTCACTTCATTTCGGTAAAGACTACATATTCAGCGAGTAAGGTTGCACATGTGTTCATCCGAGAGATAGTGAGACTGCATCGTGTTCCAAAGAAGGTTGTGTGGAACATGGATGCAAAGTTCACTTCCAAGTTTTTTGAAGGAGCTTTTTGCAAGCTTGGGTACAAATTTGACCTTCAGTACAACTTATCATCCACAAACAGATGGACAGACAGAGAGGGTCAATAGGATCTTGGAGGATATGTTGAGGATGTACGTTATGCACCAACAGAGGAAATGGGAGGAGTATCTTCCATTAGTTGAGTTTGCATACAACAATGGTTATAAGTAGTCATTGAGGATGATTCTTTTTGAGGAATTGTATGGACGGAGTTGTAATACTCCCATCAGTTGGAGTGATCCAGTGAACATGATACTTATTGGACTGGATATGTTGGAAGACATGAAGCGGAAAATGAAGGTTATAAAGAAGTATCTAAAGGAAATATGTGATAGACATAAGAGTTATGTAGATCAACACAGGGTATTCAAGGAGTTTCAAGTTGGGGAGCATGTGTATTTGTGCATCAAGCCCAAGAAAAACTCTTTGATAATTGGTTCATGTGCCAAGTTGGCACCACAATATTGCAGGCCTTTCGAGATCCTTGAGAGGATTGGACCAGTGACATGTCGACTTGCACTGCCTCCAACAATGAAATTCCATAATGTTTTCCATATTTCATTGCTTAAGAAGTATATAAAGGATGTTGATCATGTTATTGATTGGTTTGTATTACAAGTGGAGAAAGAAGGAGAGTTCTAGTTGGAGCCTCCATGCATATTGCAGCAGAAGCATATCATGCTCAGGAAAAAAGCCATAGATCAAGTTAAAGTGCATTGGAAGCACTTTGGGCTTGAAGAAGGTACATGGGAGATGGCGGATCAAATGAGGGCCCTGTATCCTTCATTGTTTGCCTGTTGAGACAAAGCAGTTTTGGTTTGATGTTGGTATATGTTTTGTTGATGTTTTGGTATATGTATGCATATGTATATGGATGTAAATACCACCATGAGCTAAGTTATAAAGATTCAATAAGTGTTATGGGTGTCATGTCATTATGGTTGTTATATTGTCATGTTGTCATGATGTTTTCCTTTTGAGTAGGTCTTTCATTGTAAATACTGCAACGAGCTAAGTTATAAAGCTCCATGGGCACTACGTTTGCTTTTCAACTGTTTTGTTGAGGACATGAGGTGGTTTAACACTGAGGACGGTGTTCCCCAAGGGGGGGGGTTCTATAAAAACCCTGGTGAAAATTTCGTGTAATAAAAGTTAATAAAGACAAAATAAGACCACAATTAAGGGACACTTATTCCAAGCTGAATGTTGGGCAAAGATATCCTAGTGGGCATCACGGGATGTGTGTTTTGCCTAAGGAAAATTGGCGAAGGCTAAGGCAAAGGAATTAAAAGGAAAAGAAGAATTTTTGACACATTTATTTACAAAAATAATGGAAATTAGGAGAAATGGGAGGTGAAATGTCACAAGTTGCATGTGAGGAGGAAAATGAAGGAAAATAATGCAAAATGAAGAAAATAGAAGCCTCATTGATAAAAATGCTTTTGAGGATCAGCTGGTAACCGTTTGTCAATACAAGTTTTGGAGCTCTCTCATTATTCTCTCTCTCTCTCTCTCTCTCTCTCTCTCTCTCGGTCACTTAGATTTTTCATGGAACACTCTATCTTTGGAGCAAGGAAGGAAAAACAACCAAGGCAAAGGAAGGAAAGCAAGGATCAAGCAGCTTCAACAGGAATACTTGCAGGTAACCTTTTACATGTGCGATTTCCTAGCTAGTTTGGACATACATGGATTTGCATGTTGGTGTATGGCTCTCCTGTTGTTGGTGACATGGTTTTGTCAGGTTATGGCAGTAGTTTTATGCCTACCCTTGCCTTTTTCTGGATGCCATGGTATGTTGGGATGTTTATCTCATTTTTTAGCTTTGGTTTGTCGGATGGATTTCAGAATCCGGGGCAGAGGTGGTCTCAAGTTTCATTCCCAAAGGCCTAGGAATCTCTTAACCGATTTTGTGGGATACATGGTAAAGCCTGAGGGAGGAGTATTGGTTTAGCGCCTAGTGTTCCGGGTTTGGATTGCGGTAAATCTTGAGAGACTAGTCTTAATTTAGGGCCTAGTGATCTAGAATTGGATTGGGGTAAAGCCTCAAGGACAAGGAGACACAAAATTCCTCAATGATAGTGATGGATTTCAGATGGCATTCCAAGTTTAGTTCGGTTGTGATTGGAGCACCAGGTTTGGTGTGATCACGATTTGGTGAGGGTGGAGGTGGTTTAACCTCTAGATTCCCTTGGTTGTTCTTGGATTGGTTATTCTATGAGATCCCACATTCATGCTTGGAATATGGGACAGGGGTGACTGGGTGAAAGAAAGATTTGGTTCAGCCATGTCTACGGTCAGGTGGTACGTGGAAGTCCCGAACCTGGTCAGATTTTCCTATGATTAATAAAGTCTAAGTTCTTTTAATTTTTCACTTATTTATACATGGATTTAATGGTTGTCATATCTCTGATATTTACATGGTTTAATGCTGGTTATAAACATGGTTATGTGACTGGTTCATGTCATGGTTATTTCATGTATTCACTTGTAATTGTTAAAATGATGGATGCAAGACCTAATTGATGTTAGAATAGTTCAATGGAGAAGGTCCTTATCCTTCTGGTTATGTTTCATAAGTGCTTTCATCCATTCATGATCTGTCTTGTATCCTAGGCATGTAGGTTGCAATGATGCCAAGTGTTTGACAGAATGCGAGTCCCGATTGGGGATACTTAGGCCTAATCGTGAGGATGATTTTGATTTATTATTATTGTCATCATGTCTTTGATGGATTCTAGAGGTTGTAACAAGTTATGGGTAGAGGCTGGGATTCTGGGCTAGAAAATTGGCTCAAATTTCTAGGACACTGGCATAAGTCTGTTGAAAATTGTCCAAGGACGCTTGCACATAGTCCTGTGAGAGCGACTTTGGGTTATGGACACTATCATGCCTATAGCATGAGAGCGAACAGGGGTTAAAAGGCTTAAAACATCAGTGGCACTCAGGGACATGATGTTTGAGTGTTGACATGTTTCCTGAGGGTGTTGTTGCTGATGTGGATGGGTTTGTTTGATATGTTTTGTCAATTTCATTTCCTTAAGGTCACCAAGGAGGTTTATTCCCTTATAGTGATCTCTCTCGTTGCATGTTTACCCCAGCTGGTTAGTTTCTTGGATAGAACTGGGAGGAGGGGGTGTTACAGATTGGCATCAGAGTGTAGTTGCGCTCTCCTTGGGTGAATTTGTTGGTCATGCATGCACATCAGTTGCATGTGTGTATCTTACACTTGCATTCCATGTGCTTGTTGCATTGTATCACGTTGATCATGATTGTAGTAAGGTTAACATGAGGAACTTGATGTTGATTTTGTGGGATGCATAGTCAGGAGTATAGCACTGGTTATATGATTATATGTAGCTTGATTACATCCTTGTATGTTAGGTTGCATTCTTAGTTGTTTGATTACATGTATCAGTCTTGTAAGTTGGTTACAAGTATTCACCGCTAATGGTTGAATACATGCATTCATACGTGTGTGTAGTTGATTAGGCATTTCTTGTGCATGTTGATAGTTGCATGTGGCAATGTGTACAATGGAGTAATGGTTTTTGTCATGCCATGCATTGTTGATGTGGCCTTGCGTTGATGATTGGACCCTAACTAGAGTGACGTTTATGCATTGATGCATTTATTCGATATATGTCTATATGATATTATGATTATGTTATACATGTATCACACTAATTTGATGATCTTGCAGACAACGCATCCTCCCCAAATTATGCTTTGGTACATTGGTTTATTATGATTTGGTTTAGCTGACATAGTATGCCTTGCAGGAAAGAGAGAAAATGGCTAGCAAGGTGGTAAACTACATAGAATCTCCCTATTAATCAAATGGGAAGAATGGTGTTAGGCACTCTTCCGACTTGGCAAACACATCGAGAAGCCTGAAGGAAGAAATAAGGAGTTGCAAAGCAGACAATGACAAAATCATGTAGGCACACGAGAAACAAGCAGAGGTGAATGAAATACTTCTTCAAAATTTGTTAGAATTGCAGTGACAAGGGCCTCTTCATATCAGCCATGGACATGAGGACAAAACTAATGGGGCATATGGCAGTAGGTCTCTTGGTAGATACAAGTCAGATATATCTGACACAGTGAGAGATGGCAGTTCGTTGGACACTCTGGATAGGAGAGGTGATAGACACATGTACTATTCTAGTTCTGGTTCTGACAGGCATCATGATAGTCATCGTTATCATCCTTACAAGAGGAGTGACAAGGGATACTTTCCAGATAAATTTAAGAAAGAAAAAGCACATACCTTTGATGGCGAGATGAAGAAATCACAAGATGCAGAGGCATGGTTGCTTGGTATGAAGAAATTCTTCCGATTACATGATTATTCAAAAAACATGAAAGCAAATATAGCCACTTTCAGTCTCAAAGGTAAAAAGGATATTTGGTGGGAAGACGTGAAGAATGTCAAAGGTATACATGAGGAAGATCTCACTTGGCATGCATTTGAAAGGCTCTTCAAGAAGAAGTATTTGTTGGAAAGATACTTTGATGACATGGCTAAGGATTTTTATGAGTTGCGGATGGGTTCTACGAGAGATGAGGAGTATATTAACATATTTTTTGAGTTGTTGGGATATGTGCCTTACCTCAAGGAGGAGAAGGCCAAGGTTCAGAGATTCATCAGGGGAGTGGCAGTAGCATACAGAGATTGGATTGAGTTCAATAAGCCTAGATCATTGGAGGAGGCCATCCAAAAGTTGAAACATTGTTATGAGAAGTTGAAGCGCAAAGTTGAGCCTAAGCATGACTTGAGAATAAATGAGAAGGCTAAAGGAAAATGGCCACCAAAGAGAGGAAGACCTCAAGTGGCAAGTGAGAAAGAAAATGTAATCCCTTACAAGAAATTCAATACAACTAAGAAGGGACATCGAGAGCAACATACTATAGGCGGTGGTAGGGAACCATTGCAATGTTGGATATATGGTAAGGATCATCGTAAGAGGGATTATCCGCAGTATCAGAGTGGTGGTAGACACCAGATATACAATTTTCATGAGGTGCATACAGTTGGTGATGTTGTTCATAACATTCCTCATATCTATACAGTGTGGACAACAGGTAGGCAGATCATTAGGCATTGATCATTAAGATGGATGGTAATCTTTGTGATCAAGTTGTTTCTATTTTGATTGATCCTGGATCTAACTATAGTTATATTAATTATGACTTGGAGGATAAGTGTGGTTTGAGAAAATAAGTGCATGCAGGATCTTGGTTGGTGCAATTGGCTACAGGTACAAAGAAGAGAGTTCACCATTAGGTGAGAGCTTGTGCATTTGAGTTAAATGGTATGCCTACAACAACACATTTGAATGTATTGCCATTGGGATCGTATAGTTTACTTTTGGGTATGAATTGGCTATACCTTCACATAACCAAAGTGGATTGCTTCGGCAAGGTCATTGAGTGTGTGGATGATAGTGCAGAAAAGAGGACTTTGCAGGGAAAGAAGAAGCCTACATTAGTGACGATGGCTACCACTATGCAGGCTAAGTGTAGTTGCATAAAAGGTTGTGTGATGTTTGTAGTACACATTTCTAGTGATAAAGATAAGGAGGTTGAGGATGTAGATGTGTTAAGCAGGTACCCAGTTTTGTAGCAATTTCAGGTTGTATTCCTTGAAGACATTACAGAGTTGCCACATCACAGGGAGGTAGAATTTTCTATTGAGTTAATGTCAGGGGTAGCTCCACCATCAAAAGCACTTTACAGGATGAGAACACCTGAGTTAGTAGAGTTGAAGTTGCAGTTAAAGGAGATGCTTGACAAGGGATACATTAGGCTAAGTGTTTCGCCTTGGGGTGCGCTAGTGTTGTTTGTAGAGAATAAAGATGATACTCTTAGATTGTGCATTAACTATAGGAAATTGAACAAAGGGACCATCAAGAACATGTACCATTTGTCAAGGATTGATGATTTGTTCGATCAGTTGAAGGGAGCAACAGTGTTCTCTAAGATAGACTTGAGATCAGGCTACCATCAGGTACGTGTCAAGGAAGAGGATATCTTAAAGACTGTGTTCAGGACCAGGTGTGGGCATTATGAGTTTTCCATTATTTCATTCGGTCTGAATAATTTTCCAACTACGTTTATGTGTTTGATGAATAGTGTGTTGTGCCCTTATCTCGACAAGTTTGTTATTGTATTCTTTGATGACATATTGGTATATTCTAAGAATAAGGAAGAACGTGCTGAGCATTTAGCAGTACTGTTGAGATTGCTAAAAGAGCATCAATTGTATACTAAACTTAGCAAGTCCAACTTCATCCAGACTGAGGTACATTACTTAGGGCATGTTGTCTCCAAGGATGGCATAGCAATGGATCCAGAAAAGATAAGGGCTATCATGGAGTGGGCAGCTCCTAAGAACGTGGATGAGCTGAGATCATTCATGGGATTGGCAAGTTACTATAGGAGGTTCATCGGGAACTTCTCACACATCGCATATCATGTCACATCATTGTTGAGGAAAGGTAAGAAGTTCGAATGGACCGAAGAATGTGAGGCTAGTTTTGAGCAGCTTAAGCAGATGCCAACACATGCACCAGTGCTAAAGATTGTGGATCGAGACAAGAAGTTTGTAATGTGTACAAATGCTTGCACAAGAGGACTTGGTGGAGTTCTTATGCAAGAAGGATAGGTAGTGTCACGGAAATGGAATGAGCACAAGCAGAACTATCTGACACGTGATCTTGAGCTAGCAGCAATCATACATGCGTTGAAGATGTGGAGGCACTATCTTCTTGGCAAGAGCTTTACATTGATGAGAAATCACAGTGGGTTGAGGTATTTGTTTGACCAACCGAATATAAATGCCAAACAAGCTAGATGATTGGCTACCCTTAGTGAGTTCGACTTTGAGATCAGATACATAAAAGGGAAGGAGAATCAGGTTGCAGATGCTCTTAGTAGGAAGGTACAAGTAAATCATATAGTAGCTATGAGATCTTATGGGACATATTTACATGATAGGGTATTGCAGGCAAGATAGCGGGATGAAAAATACATGGAGATTATGCATAGGTTACAACAGAGCATAGGTACAGGTGCATGCACAAGTATAGGTGCAGGTGATCGGGATGCAGACTATCATCTCACGACAGATGGTTTGGTGAGATTTAGAGACAAGATCTATGTACTGAAATCAGTGAGCTCAAGAAGCTTATCTTGATAGAGTTTCACGTCAAGTTATACTCAGGTCATCCAGAATATATGAAGGTGTTGACGAAAGTGAAGAATTTCTACTATTGGCTGAATCTGAATAAGGAAGAGGCAGAGTTCACAGCTATAATTTTTAGATTGTCAGCAGGTATAGAGGGAATGTAAGCATCCAGGTGGTTTACTACAACCTACAATGATTCCATAATGGAAATGGGACATCATTTCCATGGATTTCATCACAAGTCTTCCGAGGACAGCGAGGAAACATGAATCTATTATGGTCATGGTTGAAAAGTTGAGAAAGGTAGCTCACTTCATTCCAATAAAGACTACATATTGAGCCAGTGAGGTAGCACAAGTGTTCATTTAAGAGATAGCGAGACTACATGGTGTTCTGAAGAATATTGTGTCACACAGGGATGCAAAGTTCACTTCCAAGTTTTGGAAGGAGCTATTTGTAGGCTTAGGTACATAGTTGGCCTTCAGTACCACTTATCATCCACATACAAATGGACAGACAGAGAGGGTAAACATGATCTTGGAGGATATGTTGAGGATGTACGTGATGCAATAACAGAGGAAATGGGAGAAGTATCTTCCATTAGTTGAGTTCGCATACAACAATGGTTATCAGAAGTCATTAAGGATGAGTCCATTTGAGGCATTGTATTGATGGAGTCATAATACTCCCATCAGTTGGAGTGATATATTGAACTGAGTACTTATTGGACCAGATATGTTGGCGGACATGGAGCAGGAAATGAAACTTATAAAGAAGATCTAAAGCCAACATAGGACATACAGAAGAGTTATGCAGATCAACATAGGGTATTCAAGGAGTTTCAGGTTGGGGAGCATGTGTATTTGTGCATCAAGCCCAAGAAAATCTCTTTGAGGATTGGTTCACGTGCCAAGTTGGCACCACCGTATTGCGGGCCTTACGAGATCCTTGAGAGGATTGGACCAGTGGAATATCGACTTGCATTACCTCCAACAATGAAATTCCATGATATTTTCCATATTTCATTGCTTAAGAAGTATATAAGGGATGTTTATCATGTTATTTATTGGTCTATATAGCAAGTGGAGCAGAAGGAGAGTTCCAGCCAAAGCCTCAATGCATATTGCAGTGGAAGCATCTCATGCTCAAGAACAAAGCCATAAAGCAAGTTATAGTGTAGTGGAAGCACTTTGAGCCTGAAGAAGCTACATGGGAGATGGCGGATCAGATGTGGGCCCTGTATCCATCATTGTTTGTCGGTTGAGGCAAAGCAGATTTGGTTTGATGTTTGTATATGTTTGGCATATGTTTTGGTATGAAATATCAGCCTCAAAACCATCAGGGAACTTAATTGATGCTAGGTCAAGAGGAGGCTTAATGTTGGCTGGAATTGCATTATAAATATTATTAAACCTAGTGCAATAGTCTTGAACTGAATCATTGGGAGCTCTCCTAATATTGTCATATTCAGAAAGTATTTGCAATGGGTTATTCTTTCTTTCCCACCTATCAATGAATAACCTTTGAAATTTTTCTAAGACTGCAATATGGTTGGCAGTAAAGGCTTTGAACAACTTCTTGACATCACGAGTTAAAGTTTGGGAAAACAATCTCATTTGGACATATGCCTCATCTATTTCATGCAATTCAAAAAAGCCGGACATCTTGTTTACATGCTGTTGGGCAGTGCAATGACAAGTAGCATCAAACAGGAAAATTTTACTCTGATAATCTACAGGCATGGGATGGAGTTGGGCAGGTAAAATAAGAGGAGCATGCCTGTTTGCCATTGTTGTGATTCTGGTTTTACTTGGGGGTAAAGTTGTGGTGGTTGAAGAAGGGCTTGAAACTGATGGAGGTGAATTAGATGATGATGAAGATGATTGATTAATAAGTGATTTAGGTGATTTTGTGGTAGTTACAATTAATGAAGTTGTGGTAAAGGAATGTGGATTTACAGTGAGTGAAGACTGTGAAGAAATTTGAGATGCAGTAGCAGCAAGGGCGGCTAGCTCTACAGATTGTTGAATATAAGCACTATCTATATTACTAATCAACGTAGTGGTCAAAGCTTCTAACTTGTCAAAAGCATCTAAGAGAAATTTATCCAAATCTGGATGAATAACCCTTTTTTATTCAATGAGTTGAGTAAACTCAGGGTCTAAAACTGTTTCATGGATATCATTCTCAGATTTGGTTCTAAATAGTGAGAGGTCAAATGACAAATCAAAAGGGATTTCTTCTAAAGCTGAAAACTGCTCAGGGAGTGAATTGGCTCTGTCTAGTTGGCTACTACTCGCTTGAGTTTCTGTTGTTCCAGGTTGTCTTAAAATCCTTTCTTGTTCATCCACTATAGTTGCAGGGTTTGGATCTGGGTGGGCCCTAGTACAGTGAATCTTTTTAGGAGCCAAAATTTTAAGTTTTTAAGTTGTTTTTATGAAATTTTATGAAAACTTACTTCAGGTAATGACCTTAAGCGGCTTAAGATTTAATTTTAGGTTTCCTTAAAGTTTTATGAGACTGAGTATTGAGTCCCCCGTATGGTCGCCAATAATGTTATCACTCTCATAATTCCTTTGAAGTAACAAGAAGGAAAAACCAAAGGTAACCACTATCTGCTTTTGGAGATCAAGACCTAACCTTCCTAATGCTCAGAGAGGGCTCTCTCTTTAAAGTTTAACTTTGTTAGAGTTAAGATGTTTTAGGCTAGATAGATGGATAAATTGATGTCTTTTAGACCATTGGGCTTATGGAGTCAACTAATAAGGAAGAAAAATTGGATTAACTCACTAAATGGGATTTTCCAAGGGGAAGATAGCAGAGTGTATTTCATATGTTTGAGACAGGGGTGAAAAGGTTTCACTCGGGGTGAGAGAGCAACTAAGGGTTCTTAGACTCGGATAATGAATGAGGAAGGAAGGGGAATCGAGATCAAAGGATAGTTAAGAATCCTTTAACCTGGATTATGATTTGTTCAATCTAAACCAAAGAGAAATGAAGAATTCTTTAATTTAAATATCAGAAGAAAACATTCAAATACTTAACTGTGAAGACAGAGTGTGATTTAAACAAGTTCTGAAATATTATTCCAATTATAGCATTTAAATTGAAACACATATAAGATTATGAATAACTTTGAGAAAAATGACAATAACACAAGAAAATACTTGTCTGAAATTTGCTCGACACATGAATCCTTGGAAAAGTCTGATCTTTATTAATCAATGCAGCTTGCTGGCTCATCAACTAATACAATAACTTTCTTGGTCTTCTTGATCAAAAAGTTTATAGAAATGTCTAATAGAATCCACACTACATACTTCGAATTGTGAAGTATTTATACAAAAGTTTATTACAAATTATCTTAAACTAATTTGAGATTTAATGTAGGAAATACAAATATCTTCTTGTAAGAAGATAGAGATAGCTATTGAACTGCTTCATGTTGACCCTTTTATTTTGGTACTGTTGGCTGTTATGCTTTAATTTTTAGCCCTTTATGCTGCTTTGTTGTTTGATCTTTCACGTTGGATGCTTCATTTACTTTAGTCTTTCTTCTGATACACTTTGACTCTGTTGATTTGTCTTCATCCTTGTACCATGCTTTTTCACTTTTACTGTACATTAACCTTTTTACTGCATATTTCTATAGTGAATTAGTTAATTTCTCCCATGTTTTAGCATCAGGTAATTGGATTTTTAGCATTCTCCTATATATTTCAACTGCCTCGGTGTATTTTCCAAAAGTAGGCTTATTAATAAACAAGTGTTTTACCTCATGCTGGAGGTAAAAGAAGTTTTCAAATGTTTGGTAGAGTACTTTGCTTGTTAGCAATGCCTTCATTGATGATGTATTCACCTGATGCACCTGTTGCTGATGTAGATTTTCTAGAAACTGGTTGTGCTGTGGCCATTGGAGCTGTGGGAGCCAATGAGGCTACTAATGTGGAAGGAACTATTGTTGTAACTTTTGGGATGACATTCACAGAGGTAGTTCCAAGATCAGTTTTCTTTAAATGGATCAGGCTATCCAATTCCTTTTTTGTTTCCCTCAACTGATCATTTAGTTTAAGGACTAATTCCATCAACTCTTCATGTTTTGTTTGGCTTTCCAAGACTTCCTGTGTCTGAGAATGCTACAGCTGAGGTATCTTCAACTATTTCTTGAGTGCTCCAATGTCATCATTCTTATTTTTGATCAGTTGTTCAATAGCTTTGATGTCTTTGGGATCATGTCCCAATTCAATTACCAAGTCTCTAAAGACTTGATTCTGGTGTCATTGGCCTATGAGGAGGCCTTTTCCAACTGATGTTGGGCTGAGATGTTATTCAATGAATTCCGCAACTGATGGGCAGCTATGGCTTTTCCTGCAACGGTGAAGTAAATCAGTTCTCTAGCCTGTTTGTGAAATTCAATTTGGTCAATGGGATGAATATCCCTCACCAATACCTCAAAATTGATCTTCTTGAAATCTGATGATGTCCTTGGTTGTTGTACAGTTGGCTTTATGAAGGACATTTGCATCTTTCCTTCCTTGATGTCAAAAGCTAACATCAACCTAGTTTGGTTAATGGGTGTAAGTTTGAGATATTGTGCATAGGATTGTGCCTTCAGTTTCCCATTTCTCATTTTGATTTCTTTGAATATGTCCTTGATGTCCCTATCTTTATCAGCAGGCCTACTAAATGAGGAGACTTCTACACAGAGCTGCCTTTCTAAAATTTGAGTCTGTGATGTAGATGGCTCCTGTGTTTCTCCAGATGGAGTTGTGCCCTTGCTTATGTCTAACTTAGTATTAGTTATTTCTACTGAGCCTTTTGTGTCTTCCTGTTCTGAAACAGGATTGAGCCTTGGCCTTTTTCTCTAGTTGGCTTCATAATGTACATTGGATGTGTCCATACCTGAGCTGGAGGCTCCCTCTCTGTTCCTTTTGGGATTCTTTTCCTCATTCTGAGGAGTCTGCAAAATAGTAGGGGTACTCATGGTTCCTTCGTGCTATGGTACCTGCAGGAATGAGCTTTCATCAAGTTGTCTCTCTAAATCAAACAAGGTATTTTCAACATCTACCTTTGTACTATCCCTGTCTATGAGAGTGTTTTCCAACCACTCAGATTGATTAGCATATCTCTCCATCTTTGGTATGGGGTGATGAATGTAAGGTCCCTATTTGAGCTTTTGTCTTAGTTTGGTAATAAACCCTTGGGGGTCATACCTCCACATGAAACTATTTCAGAACTTCATTTGTTGCATAATTTGATCTGCTTCCTACCCTGCTTCTCTAGATTTGCATATGAAAGGGCCTAACTGATTTTTGACCTTGAACTGAGTTATTTTCTTGGCTGAGACAAAGTTAACTTTATCAGAGTTCATTATCTACCTATAATACTCTAGAGGAAATAACCTCATGAGGAAGTATTTGGGTAGTTTGTATGGGGCAAGCTGGCAACCATAGATTCTTATTTCGGTGTGATTTTGGTAAAGGTACCAATCTCCTATCTTACTTTGCTTAGACAATTGGAGCACTCTTTTGATTTCTTGGCTTATCTTGGGTGGAGGACTTCCTGTCAGCATGGTCATGACTGGATGGACAAAAGAGTCAATGAAGTCTTTGTAGGTATATAGTGATGAATACCTGTGGAATAATGGTGTCCAAAATATGATAGACCTAGGTTGGTCTTTAGTATCCAACTTCTGGATGGTGAAGGGAAATCTGTTCGACTGATAATACAAAAACATGTGGTATAGTACAGATGAGTATTTGAATACTCTTTCATTGTGCATTCTGGTAAATTGTTCATGCATCGTTTCAGCTATGAACAGGGCATAATTGTACAAAGTAGCAGGAGGCTTTCTTGGGGTGAAAATGGACATGAAGGCCAAGATGAGCTCATCAACAAATTCATCAGTGTTATAGCCCAGAATACATGATATCATAGTCATAATTTGCTTTCCCCTTTAAGAGAAAATGGCAGAAACATATGGAGGGGCATCTTTAGGAATGTGTTTCTCTTCTACAATGAGTTTGGATTATTTGGGCCAATGTAGATGGACTCAATTTGGTGTACTGGTCTAACAAATCCCCAATGGAGAGTGGGGTCAGGTTTGGACCTAGTTGGACTTGCAACATCTCATTGATTGACTCAGTTGTAATGGTAAACAAGATTTTTTGGTCAAGGGACGTGATAGCTCTCTGACTGGGAATGTAATAGGCATGGCCAATATGGACAATCTCAGGAAAAATATGTACTTGTGGAAACTGGTATTTGGGCAAATTGAAGTCCCAAAGGCTAATGTCATCAGAATGGTTTAGATATATGTCCTCACTCAAACAATGAATTTTGAGAAGGAGTTGATAAACACTTGTGCCTCTAATTTGAAAATCCCTGTCCGCTAGGGGGAGGTGGTTAAGGTCCAAATGGGGAGTTGTAATAGGTCTGACATCCATGGCAATGGAGGGTTGCCATAATTCAATTCTTGTGGATTTGAATTTGGCAATACAAGTTTACTCAGAGGTTTTGAAGGGAACTCAGAAGCTTTCAGAAGGGTTTGGGTATGCACTTTAAATTTAACGTAATTTCAATTAATTTTACTCAATCAAAACATTTTAAAGACTAAACGTTTTCAAATTTGAAAGGGTCTCTCGTAATTTGTTTTCAAATACCTGGAAATTGGGTAAATTGACCTCAAATTTGGTGTTCTTGGCAACTGCAGAAGTTTGAATGGTTATGGTTCAACAACCTTTCTTTACTTACCCATTACTTACCCTAACATTTTTTCTTCATTTTATTTGGGTGCATTTAGGCTAGCAGACCCTTATCATTTTATTTGGGTGCATTTAGGCTAGCAAACCCTTATCATTTTATTTTATATTATAAAGTAAACTATCTACTTCCAACCTTATATCTTCCAAGGGCTCAGATTAAACTGATGAGCTCCTTTTATTTTCTCTACCTATCTAATGATTTGCCAAGATTAAGCTGTTTGGTCAGATTTTATTCTCTAACTATAAACATTAAAATTCAAAGCATGAAATAGTCAAGATTAAGCAGTTTGACTACCATGGGTTGTGGCATGTATGACAAGCTACACACAACCATTATTTAAGATAGTAAAGCACTAAAATAGTAATGGCATTTAGACTTGCACACTTTCATAATCTATTTTTTTTTTTGGGGTTCATATATTTTCATTTTTTAATATTTTCTTATTCTTTTTGTCCTTTGATATTTCATTTAGGACATACCCTCTTTACATTTTTAAAATATTAATATGGAAAACATTTGCAGAAAGCAAAGGTATGTTACAATATTAGAAGGCTTAATCTTAGCCAATTCAAAATTATGAATCCTATCACTATAGGACTCTAATAGTGGCTCCGCGTGGGGATGGCATTTGCTAGTGAAATGTCAAGAACTCTAAAGATCAATAGCTTTTGAATTGTGGCTGAAGTTACCTTGCAAAGTGTCCTTTTGTGAATTTGCATTATTGATACTTATGACAGTAAATCTTTCAAAGCTTAGGGCCTTCTCTCCGGGCTTCAACTTCAAAGGATTACCATCCAATCCAATCTACACTCTGCAATGTTATGTACAATGATGCAAAGTAAAGTGAACTACTGTAAGTCAATGGAAAAGTAGTGCTTCAACATCCTACCATTAACAGGGCCTCATGGTAGGTCTGATCCATCTATGTTTGTCAAGAAAAAGGAATTGTTGCCTCTGTATCCAAAAATGACATCAGGCCCCTGCCATAGAAAATCAGATTTTCCATGCTTGCGTTTATCTTTTCTCCTTGAATCCCACTTAAGGAGTTTATCTCCTATGTGAAAATCATCTGCTTTAGTCTTTTTATCAAATAATTTCTTGATTTTTTCCTGGATTTCCTGTGATTTAACATACGCTTCTTCCCTAGTTTGTTGTAGGTGTATAGTTTGGTTTATTATTCTCTGAATATCATTCGGTTCCACCTGTAATTCCTGTAGGATCTTCATGACTGGCACTCCCAAGGATGATGGGAAAACTGCATCCATCCCATAAACCAACTGATAGGGTGATGTTCCAATGGACTTCTTAGTAGTCAGTCTATCTTCCCGTAAGGCATTGACTAACTTCTTGTGCCATGTCTTTTTGTTAGCCTCTAGTAACTTTTTAACAATATTGACCAGGATTTTGTTGGATGACTCTGCCAATCCATTACCTTGAGGGTAATAGGCTATGGAATGGCCAAGGGTTATATGGTATTTGTTACAGAAATATATCATTCTTTTTTATTTAAAGGTTGCTACATTATCAGTAATGAGCTTCTAGGGACATCCAAATCTTGAAAGGATATTAATCTCTAGGAAGGTGATTATGACAGTGTCTGTGGCTTGCCTTGAAGGTATGGCCTCTGTCCATTTGGTAAAATAGTATGTGGCTGTTAGAATCCAATTATGCTGAGCTGAGGATGGGAGGTGTATTTCTCCAACGAAGTCTAACCCCCATTGTTGAAATGGCATCTCAGTCGAAATTGGTTTAAGAAGCGAGGGTAACAGTTTCCTCTTTCCCTAAAAAATCTGCCATTTGTGAGAGGAGGTCACATGTTTTTCGACATTTGCAAACAAAGTAGGCCAGTAGAAACCAGCTCTTAGAATCTTGTCAGCAGTATTCTTCCAGTACAAGTGTCCTCCACGTTCCTCTGCATGAAACTCTTGCAAAATTTGTCAACTTCATCTTTTGATAAACATGTTAAGGGAATACCACTATTGTCCTTCCAAAACAATGCATTATCTATAACACAATATCCTAATGACTTAATTTTTTAAGAATCTAGCTTTAGTTCTTGTCAATCTAGGAGGAGCCTGTAAATTTAGTAATACAAATGTAATATTTGCATACCATGGTGAATCAGTAAACGTTCATTGATTTGTGGAGTCACCATCTCCTCCTGATCATCAAGGGCGCTAATGAAGTTGATATAAAGGGCCTGACAATTTGATTCAGCCATGAGTTTGGATAAACCTTGGCCTTTGACGAGCTTGGTGGGTTTTATATCCATGTCATATTCCAATATTGTGGCAATCCATTTGCCTCTTTTTCCTCCATGCCCATTTTGAGTCAAAATGTCCTTAACTACAAAGTTTGGGACATAAGCAATAATGCGAGAGTACAAAATGTATATTCTGGAATCTTTAATAGCCTTAACCAAAGCTAATGCCTGTTTTTCCATGATATTATATTTGAGTGTGGAATCTCTTAAGGATTTACTAAAGATAGCTATTGGCTGTTCATATCCTTGATTGTTCTTTTGCAGTAAGACAACTGCAATGGTGTGTTCTGAAGCAAAAGAAAAAATAATAAATCTTTGTTAAAGTTAGGACTAATTAGGACTGGAGTCTTGGTTAATGCTTCCTTAATAGCTTCAAAGGATTGTTTGGCCTCCAATGTCCATTTGATTGATGAGTCCTTTTTTAGCATGTTATTTAACTCCCTAATTAATTATGCTAGTTTTGAGATGAATCTCATAAGAAAATTAATCTTACCTAGAAATGATTGTAGCTCTTTTATGTTTCGAGGATGGGAAATGGTCAAAATAGCTTCTATTCTAGCAAGGTCTATCCTAATCCCATCTTTAGAAATGATGTGTCCTAACAGCTTTCCCTCTTCTAGACCGAAAAGTGTCTTTTTAGGATTTAAAGAAATCCCAAATTTCATGCATTTGATAAATACTCTTCTGAGGTGGTCTAAGTGTTCATTGTCTGATTTTGAGAAGACTATGATGTCATCCTGGTATACTACTAAGAAATCATGGATTTCCTTGGCAAAAGTTATATCCATAGCTCTTTGAAATGTGGCACCTGCATTCATTAATCCAAATGGCATCTTCAAATACATGAAGGTACCCCAAGGAGAAGTAAAAGCAGTTTTGACCTGGTCCTCGGGTTGGACTAATATCTGGTTATAACCAAAGAATCCATCTAATAGTAAAATCCTAGATGAGCCCACTACCCTTTTGCAATATATGGTCCATTTTTGGTAAGGGGTAGTTGTCCTTTAAAGAAACCTTGTTTAAGTTTCTAAAATCTACACAAAGTCTAATTTCACCTATCTTTTTCCTAGTTGTAACTAAGTTTGAAATCTACTCTGAGTATCTAATGGGTGTTATTATTTGGGCATCAAACATTCTTTTAACCTCTTTTTCTATGGATGGCATAAGAACTGGGTTTATCATTCTAAGTTTATGTTTGAAAGGTTTATGATCTTGTTTTAGAGGTATTTTGTGTTGGATTATGTTGGTGTCATAAGATTTTAAGTCTTCGTAACTCCATGCAAATACATCATGGAACTCCTTAAACATATTTATATATTTGACCTTTTCCTCTAGGGGTAAGGCTTTAGATATCTTGATGAGTTTTGGTTTATCCTCAGTTCCTATATTAACTTCGTCTATGTCAACACTTAGATGTTCCATCTTGGGTTTCCTAGCTACATCATTAGAGTCAAACAAATCCTCTAAGGGTACTAATCTTTTAGGCAAAAAATTATCTTTCAAATTAAGAATCTCAGGTTCATCATCCATTATTTCATCTATCTCTACATTTTCTAAACTATCTATTTCTAGCTTAGTAAATTTAGTTGGTTTAGTTATATAAAAAATATTTACATCTAAGTTGTTTCCTACATTACTTTCTATTGTATAGTTAGTATCTATCTTACAGTTCCGAAATTCACCTTCATTGTTCATGAAATCATAGATCTGAGTCCTAGGAAAAAATCTGCCAATACTTAATGTTACCTGGTATAACAGGCCTATGTTTGACCTCTGTAGTGTACTGGTGGTTTGGTTGAAATAGAAATTTACAAGTACTAGCAAATGTGGCCAGACTGTGGGCTTCCATGTTTTGTTTTCTAGGAATGGTAGCAAAGTTTGATTCCAGGAGGTCCTTAATTAAGTCTAAAACAGTGTCCATATATCTACCAAGCCTAGGGTTGTTGACAAAATATTCACCACTAATATGTTTCATAATCAGCTTTGAGTCTCCCATGACAGAAACTCTTTTGGCTCCCAATTTCCTAACCAATTGTAACCCTAGAATCAAGGATTCATGTTCGGCCATGTTATTGGTACATTTAAAATTCAACCTGAAAGCATGTCCCTTGGCATGGTTATTTTCCATATTATGGGTCCACACTCCTACACCAACCCCTAACCTATTGATCCGAATTGGGATCCATCAAAGACTGGCAAAGAACCATGACTGTATGAGGTCGGGACGAATCTCTAAAAATTCCAAAAATAATGATCAAAAATACCCTGAACCAGTGGCAATGGTAGCCAGCGTGGAACAACGAGGACCTCGGTCAAAGCCCGCTGACCGAGGCCCATGGATATTGCGCAGGAGGTCAAAGTAGCCCCTGGGAGCCCCGGATTGGGAAAAGGAGGTGATTTTTGATGCATGATTGCTGAGCAAACAATGTCGAAATGGGGGAAGCCCGAGCACTTGGACACGTGGCAAACCGGAGAACCGCGAGCGAAAAAGCAAAATGCTAAAAGGACAAAGGCGAGACCCACACTCTGGAAATTGGAGGTATTGATTGGAGCGCCCTCAAACGATAAATGGTTTTGGAGAAAGAAATCCATTTACGCGTGGCGGTAGAGGAGAGAGAAAACCGCCATTGATCACGCATTATCGATCGAGCAGGTCAACAATGCAGGACGTGCGAATGGCGTCAGATCTGGGGGTCCCAGATTGGACGGCTAAGATTGCGCCTGATGGAGGAAGCGGAATCGACAAAGGATTAAGCCGCGTTTGCGAAGATTTGAGTTTCGTTTGACCACCACGGTGGAGGAAGAACGCATCCACGACGTAACTGAAGAAACGAACCGATGAGCAGGCTGGCGTTGTTCAGATGGGGACACGTGGCCACTCCCTGAGCGTCCATGATGACGCCGAACAAGGAACTCCAAGCACAGCTGCAGAAGGTGAATTGACAGAGGCGGAAGAGGAACCGAACAGGCATGGGGACGAATGGCTAAAATCCATGAACCGAGATAGATGAATAAAGTGGAAGTAGACACAGAGAGAGAGAGTCGAGAGACGACAAAGGTGGAACAGTTGAACACTTGGAGACAGAAACCAGAGAAGAGGCAGTTAAGCGAAAGCAGAGATAGACAGAGGGTCGAGCTGACCAGTGGTAGCATCGAGCACTAGAGAGCTTAAGAGATTCAAGCCATCCCATAGAGGAATATGTCTGGATCGAGCATCCCATTTGGCTCCTTCCACTGTAGACCAGAAGGTCACAGAGCTGGTAGGAAGAAGAAGAGTCTATGTACTCCAGTGGCTTGGGGAATCCAAGTACCACCCTACCAAGCAAACATGCTTCAGGAGAACTCACATTGAGTCCCTGCATTGTAATTCTCTGCTCAAAGACCCAATAAAATAAGGCCACCACTGAAAGCTAGACCGGAGACGTAGCTCTGGAGAATAGGGTGAACTCCTTATTAAAATTGCTT
>APFE031755540.1:0-11690 GCA_000404065.3 Pinus taeda | reverse complement strand
AAAGCTGGGGGGACATCCCTTAATTCTAGGAAGGCCTTGGCTGGCCACAACTGATGCTTTTATTAGTTTCAGATCTGGTTCAATGACAATTTCAAACGGTTATGAAACAAAACAGCTCACTCTGTATCCTCAGGCCACTCCGGTAGTTAATAATGAAGATTCTATATGGATGGATTATGATGATAATGCTGTTCAGCCTATTCTAACCATAGGACAAGCTTTGACTCTTAAGGACAATACAGAGGATGAGATAATCAATAATTTCATTTGTGAGCCTTCTTCTGTCATTGCTAAAACACACAATCAATTAACTGCAATTTTTGAAACTGATGCGCAAGAAAACATTGAATCTGAAAATTCATCCCAGACTTTAACCACAATTTCATCTAAAAGCATAACAGTTGAAATTGAGCCCGGCAAGACATTAAACATAAATCCTGACCTAACAGATGTTCAAAAGCAGCAATTAATGAAGTTATTGCATAAATATAAGGAGGCATTTGCATGGGATTACACGGATATGAAAGGTATTTCTTTTGAATTATGCACTCATCGAATTTACATTAAAGAAGGATGCCGACCTGTGTGTCAACCCCAAAGACGAATGAACCCCAATTTACGAGAAATTGTTAAGGAAGAACTTCAAAAGTTGCTTAATGCAGGATTTATATACCCCATATCTGACAGTGAATGGGTTTCCCCTTTAGTAATTGTCCCTAAGAAAAACGGGAAATGGAGAGTATGTGTTGACTATAGAGCTTTAAACAAAGCAACTCAAAAAGATCACTTTCCTTTACCCTTCATTGATCAGGTGTTGGACAGTCTAGCAGGGAAGAAATTCTTTTCTTTTCTGGATGGATTCAGTGGGTATAATCAGATAAGAATTGCACCCCAAGACCAAGATAAGACCACATTCACCAGCCCTTGGGGAACTTTTGCCTATAGAGTTCTTCCATTTGGCTTATGTAATGCGCCAGCAACTTTTCAAAGAGCTGTTATAGGAATTTTTTCTGATATGATGAATGATTCTATGGAAATATTTATGGATGATTTCACCCCTTATGGTGTGTCTTTTGAAGAAGCACTGCAAAATCTTGAGAGAGTACTTAAGAGATGTATACAAGCTCACCTCTCCCTAAGTACTGAAAAGTGCCATATGATGATGAGCGAAGGAATAGTACTTGGACATTTCATTTCATCTCAAGGTATTCAGGTAGATCCATCTAAAATAGAAGTCATTCTGAATCTTTATGTTCCTAAAACTCAAACTGATGTGAGAAGCTTTCTAGGGCATGCTGGATACTATAGAAGATTTATTAAAGATTTCTCTAAAATAGCTTCTCCATTATTTGTCTTGCTCATGAAAAATGCTGAATTTAAATGGACTAATCCTTGTCAGAAAGCTTTTGAAGAACTTAAGCATAAGTTGTCTACTGCTCCTATTTTAAGGGGGCCTGATTGGAATCTCCCCTTTCACATATCTTCTGATGCTTCTGACATTGCAGTTGGAGCGGTTTTGGGACAAGAGGAAAATCATCTTCCTTATGCTATATATTTTATCAGTAAGAACATGACCCCTGCTGAGCTTAACTATACAGTTACCGAGAAAGAATTTCTTGCAGTAGTCTATGCCATTAATAAATTCCGACACTATATTACTGGATATTCTACTTTTGTGCACACTGATCATTCAGCTATTAAATATTTAATGAACAAGTCTGTCACAAATGCTAGAGTTACCAGATGGCTATTACTATTGCAAGAATTTGACATCACAATCATAGATCGGCCTGGTAAAGAAAATGTGGTGGCTGATTTTCTTTCACGGTTAAAAACTGACAATAATATTCCGGTAGATGATTCTTTTCCTGATGAATATCTGTTTGCAGTCTCTGCTCACTCCCCATGGTATGCAGATATTGCTAACTATTTGGTTGCAGGAAAATTACCATCACACCTGTCATACAGAGAAAGGAGAAGAATTGTTCAACAAAGTGCCAGGTATAGCTGGATAAGCGGGTGTCTTTTCTATACTGGGCTTGATCAGGAGATTCGAAGATGCATCAGAGAAGATGAAGTGCATGACATATTGAAAGCTTGCCATGATGGCCCTTGTGGAGGGCATTTCGCTGATAAGAGAACAGCACACAAAATTCTGAGGATGGGTTACTATTGGCCCTCATTATTTAAGGATGCAAAGAAATATGTAAGGGCCTGTGACAGCTGCCAAAGAATGGGTCAACCCAATCATAGAGATCAAATGCCATTAAACCCCCAAATAGTTTGTGAACCATTTGAAAGATGGGCTTTGGATTTCATAGGGCCCATTAACCCTCCATCCAATCAAAGAACTTACATATTAGTCTGTACAGACTATATGACTAAATGGGTGGAGGCCAAAGCACTCATCAGAGCCAATGAAGAGGCTGTCCTAGCTTTCTTGTTTGAAGAAATTTTCACTAGATTTGGAACTCCTAGAGAGCTAGTTACTGATGGAGGACCTCCATTTAATTCTCATGGTTTTAAGTCCACCCTTCACAAATATCATATTCAACATAGAATGACTACACCATACCACCCCCAGGCCAATGGGCAGGTGGAAAGCACGAACAAAGTTTTAGAAGCCATTCTAACAAAGACAGTGAAGGATAACCGGAAGGATTGGTCCCAAAGGCTCCCTGAGGCATTATGGGCTTACAGAACTACTTGGAGAAATACTACAGGATTTTCTCCCTATGAATTGGTCTATGGTAAAAATGCTGTTTTTCCTGTGGAATTCGAAATTAAAACTCTAAGAACAGCTCTAGCTGTTAATCTTGATTTGACTGATGTGCAGACAGCCAGGTTGCAGCAGCTCTTGGAGTTGGATGAAAAAAGATTAGATGCCATCCATCAAACAAACATGATACAGCAACAAAGGATGAAATGGCATGACAAAATCATCAAACACAAGCAATTTCAAAAAGGTAATTGGGCCCTACTATATGACTCTCGGTGTGAAAATTTTCAGGGTAAGCTTCGTACACGATGGCTTGGACCATATGAAGTAGATGCTGTTTTCCCAAATGGAACGGTAAGACTTTTAACAATTGATGATGCTAAAACACCTCTGCTAGTTAATGGCCATAGGCTACGTTTATATCAACGCCCTGTTTCTAAAGAAGATTTTAAAACTGCCTGCATGACTGATATTCATTATCTTTTTCTGGGGGAATCTTCTGCCCCTTACAACAGTTAAACTCTCTGCACTATATTATAAATTAGATATAGCACTAATAATCCCTGTCAAGGATTGGTATATTGCAATTGGATTTTGCAGATTCTGGAAAAGGCTCATTAAGGAGGACAGACTTATCATAAGAAGACCTGAAGTCTCAAACACAGAAGCTGTTTTCATCAATATCCCCTCATTATGCCCATGATCCCATTATCCCCATTCCTACCATTCCTGAAATATCTTTCCTCAGATAGTGCTTCCCACTCCCTACTACTAGAATTACCCCCTATCAAATAAATTCCCCCATCCGTTTCGGACCTAAGTCATTTTTATCATATCTCTGATTTCCCGTTGCTGAAACACCTGTTTCAGCAACGTATCGTTCATTTTCCCCGTTGCTGAAACACCTGTTTCAGCAACGTATCACTCAGATTTCTTTCTTTTTCGTTGCTAAAACGACAGTTCAGCAACCAGTCTTCAGTAAAGCATTACTCCTCTCCGCCGTTATATAAGCTTTGTGGTTCTGCACGACTTCACTTCGGATCTATTCCGTGAAAAATCATTCAGCAGATGACACCCCCGTTCTAAACCCCATAGAACTTAACAGATTCCTCCACGCACAATAAAGTTACTTGGAAGCAATTGACACTTCGAATCATTAAAAAGGTAAAAATGTAAGGTATAAGGTTTTAATGTAATTCAGTTAAAAGTATATTAAAGAGAGGATTTTTATTCATAAAGATTAACAGATCTTCACACGCCCGATCATTATTACACCGTACTTAGGGGGGGGGAATTCCAAAAATAACGATAACTCCGCAATTAATCAAATATCCTCCCTTGACATATCCACCGCCATTATCGCTACCCTGCAGACTCTGTTGCAGCAACTAGCGAGAATTGGGGTCTGTATGTACTGTGTCTAGGGCCTCTGTGCGTAACTCAAAGCGATAGCCATGGGAGGGGCAGCCGTCAGACATGAGCCCGGCTCTGTAAGTCTACTTCAATTGTTCCCCGAAGTGTATCAAATATTTCAGCAAGCGGGATGGACAGTTTATTTCAAAAGATTGGGTGAATTTGATCAGGGACAAGTCTTAGAGTTTGCACAAAACCTTCAAGACGACTTTTCAATGGTCCAAGGGGCTCGTATCTCAGTAACAGAAGAAGACATAGTTCAGGTATCAGGGTTGCCGGCTACAGGAACTCGCTGGTTCAGCAGAAAGAAGGCTATTATGAACGCCCAGCAGGAATTCCTTCGCCCTGAGGAGCAAGTGGAACGTAGAGGGCGCGGGGTTAGTCTGCATTCACTTCCCCAACCTTGGCCATCAGTGGCAGAGTTCATTAAGCATTATTTAACATGTGAAGGGCGCTACCAGGTAGTGTACAATCATGATTTCGTTTTAATGAATCATTTAAGAAATGCACAACTGGTAAATATCCCCTATTATCTGCTTGGGTGTATTAAAAATATGTCTTATTATTGTAAACGTTCTAAATTCCCGTTATTATCCCTCACCCACCACCGATTATGCCAGCTGTTAATACAGAGGGGCCTTGCCCAGCAAAACCCTCCTCTGCATGCCCCACTTCCTGATCCCCAGCCATCCCAAAACCCCCATCTGTCCGAAACTCCCCAGCAAAGTCAAACGCCCTTACAACCCGAAAGCTCTCACCATACTTCGGAAACCCCCCATGAAGGACAGCAGGACAATACCCCATATCCCCCAGACGACCCAACAGCAGAATCTCCCCGCTTAGCAGAGTCAGCCGGCCCCACTATTTCCGTCCCTAGCGACGACCCTCTAACACCACCGTCCCCACCCATTCGCAAAAGAAAGAGGACCCTAACCGGCTCGGTCTCTAGACCGCATACAAGGGCTAGATCCCAAGCTCTTACTCGACCCGAAAGTCCTTCCCCTAGAAAAAAACCTGGCCCTTCAAAGAAAAGGAGAAATCGCGACTTCACCGCCTTCCTTCCAAAAAGGAAAAAGAGAGCAACTGTTGAAACAGAATCCACCCCCGCTTCCCCTGACCCCGCCACTATTCTATTAAAACCCCTACCTCCATCCCAAATTCCCCAACCCGTCTCACCCGGAGGAACTACCACACAAGAACTAGTACCCCGGGATAATATGACATCGGTTATGGCTGAAAAAGTGACTGTCCCACAAGAACCAGTCACTTCCCCAGTGGCTGAAACACAAGAACCAGCCACTGAGGTACAGAATTACACCAAGCATGATGATAGGGGAAAATCAGTAGTAGTTGAAACACAAGAACCAACTACGCCGGTGCATCAACAAACCACCCCAGCGGAGTCAGCTGGTGTACAGGGTATACAGACTATGACATCTCTGCTCGAGGAAAATGAATTCCTCAAATCTGAATTAGAAGCATATAAGAAGGAATTAATCATGGCTCGAGAGGCTTTTGAGAGGGAACTGAACCTCTATACCCTAGCACATGCAGCCTCAATGCAAAATAAGGAGCCATGCAAGGAGTACATGTGCCAGGAGTGCGGCAATATTTACCAGGGTGCAGGCTACAAAGTAATTGAAGTTCAATTATCCGAGGTATCTAAATCTGTTGAAATAAAAGAAGAATGCCCTACTGCTCCACAAGAACCAGTAGGGCCCTCTATAAAGCAAGAAAAACATACTGAATCACAGATAGTGTACCCTTCACAGGCTGATCCGGCCACTCAAACAGAAACACCACCACAATCAGTTGAGAAGGCCAGTCAAACAATGCCCCAACCCATTACTGTTGATGCCAAGACACAGACTATGCCATGGAACCAGTTGGAACAGATGAATAAATGGAAAAGGCAATATGCCGAAGAACAGGACAAAGTGTTAGGCCAACACAAGTTACAATGGCAGAATCATGCATATGCCAACTGGGACAGATGGGAACAGATGAGGCAGCAGCTTAGGAATTACAAAAAGGAAGCCAGGGAATCTAAGGAAAAGATAACCTTGATGTTTTCATTAGCCCAGAAATTGATGGCTACACGTAAACCTTCTGTAAATTATTCTCTTTTTCTTGCTGAACGATTCATTTATTTTCAGTTGAAGGCAATAAAGAACGGCAGACCATATGAGTTAATGACTGCAGGAAACTTTGTTGAAACTTTTAACGAGGCCCCTGAGAGTGATCAGCATTTGCTGTGTGAACTCTACCTCCATAATGAGGCTATGCCGGAGAATAGAGAAGTCAATATCATCCCAATAACAGGGGATATACAAATAAGGGCATTTGTATCATTTTTGTCTAACCAGCTCACTTGGCAATCTGCGTTCACTGCAAGCAGCCATAATGAGGACAATAAACTCCTGTGGATCAGACCAGAGCCTGTGAAGCCAGCCCTGTTTATCGCCCAATATTATGAGTTTTTACAGAAGCCGGGAATGCACAGGTACATGCAGCAATTACAGGCTTCAATACTGTCAAAATGTCAACAGCATATCAGGGTAAAAGGCAATGCTGCAATGAACGCCAATGTTATGTTTTGGCAACAGTCAGGCAAAGAAAGACAAGACTATCACCCGTTTAACCCTCACAATCTTCAAGCTGCATTATCCAGGGTTTCCAATTATATTCGTTGTATTCAACACTGTGGAGTAAACTGGATTGGATATCGGTTCCATTTTCCAAGTCTATGGCTGCCTTCAGAACAATATCAGTGTAATTTCCAGTTGACCAACAGAGATGAAACTTTGGCATGGCAACACTTGCAGAATAACAAAGGATTCAGAGCTCCTACAGATGACACCTTCTCCAGCTATTGCTTGAGTAATCTGCATGCTCAGTCCCAGTACTCAGACTCTGATTCAGACTAGGGGTTGCCTGAGGACATGCAACATTTTTAGCTGGGGGGGATGTTAGGACCCCACTATGTATTATTTTTGCTACATATTTTGATACCACTTACCCCTATAACCATGAATCCCAGTATCATTTTCATTCGCTTTTTCCCAAGGTATACAAAAACCTCTTCTTTATTATATGATTAATCTGTTTTGCATTTAATTCCATAATACTCTTATATTTTATTAGTTGAAGTGCATCATTGCTAATAAAAATCCAAAGGTTGCAGATAAGCATATGCGGCCGTTGCTGAAACAGCTGGCTCCGTTGCTGAAACAGCTGGCTCCGTTGCTGAAACAGCTGACCCAGTTGCTGAAACAGCCGTCAAACACGCAAATTCCGGTGGCCGAAATTTGCGATTCTGGAAGAGCCTTTCGAGGAATGATGACAGCAGTTCGAAGAAATGATTACCTGGATTATCCCGAAGATAGCATTCTTGTTATCTCTGTTGTAACAGTATTTTGTGTACGAGGAACTGAATGATCCTGTTTTGGGAAAAAGAACAGATTGAAGATTTGCTCTGATGTAAATTGTAAATGATGTCTCCTCTTTAAAAAGAGGAGACATCATCATTAGAAGGGGTCAGTCAGTCATTGTAAGAGGAGAAGAGCATACCGTGTAAAGACTGGAGCTAGTCTCCATTTATAATATATCAGCGACTTGACAGATGAATAAATTTTCTTTTTGATTGTCCTAATTTAATTCTTTCTCCCGGGGAATCTTGTGAGAAGGAAAGGGCCCGCCTTCCTCACAAGATTCGCCCATTAGTTTTTGTAATCTGTTTAAACGTTTATATGGTTGCACTTCATTTTGATCCTGTTGTTAGACATTGGTCACATCGCTTGAATACTACTCTGTTCCCTTAGCAACTGCATGTATGGAATGATTGCACTCATAGTAATTGAGATATCTGTTTCTGATTTGATTGCGTGAATGAGTGATGATTGGAGACAGGGGCTGAAGGTTCCTGCATACAGGAATAGGGTTCTGTTTCCCTTAACTGTTTCATTTTATCTGCAGTGTGAATAGAACCAGAGAACAGGTGCTGAAGGTTCCTGCTTACAGGAATAGGGTCTTGATCTCTTGGGTTATAGTGTGATGTGATGTCAGGCAGCAGGTGCTGAAGTTCCTCACTAAGGAATAGGGTCCTGTTCCTGCTGTGGTTTATTGAATTCTTTCCTTTTGATTCCCCTTTGTTTGAATTATAACTGCAACAGAGGGATTATCCCCATTATAACTTAATTAGCTACAGCTTTGATTAAATGGAGTGCGAATCAGTAGATTAATGACTGTGCGTTCTTTCTTTACTACAACATTTCTTTTTGCTTTTGAAATTGAGCACATACAGTGCGAAACTACCTTTGAAATAAAAAGACTTCCTCGGGTTGATAATTTATGTGGCGCTTGAATTGGGAAACAATTAAAGCGACCAACAGAGAGGACCGCTTGATCTTTTACGACCAAGGAGTACTTTTCGTTAGTAGTGTCTTTGATCCGAAAAAAGTAAAAAAGCAACCAAGGACACGTCGTTCTATAACCAATATCGAATTTGAAACGACAAAAATCCAGCGATCTTTTTATGTTTTTACAGTCGGAAAAGAGCTGTAAATCGATCGTATTTTAATTCCATTTTAACGAGCTTAAAAGAAAAACTCGGCAATCTTTTCATGTTTTTAGGAGTCAGAAAAGGGCTTAAAGGGTGACTCTGGTTGAAAAAGATAGATTTCTCCTGAATAATCCTGTTATCTTGCACAAAAACACAAACATTACTCATACCTGCTTAAAAGAGATAAAAATGTCATAATAATACCTTTTTAAAGTGAAACATAAACAAATTCGAAATTTATTTACTCAAAAAACTTATAAAAAGGGGTTTTTACCATTCATTTTTACCATTTATGATTTGGGTGAGGAAATAGTGCTTTTTCTCTGAAAAATTCCCGAGAGGATTGTGGAAAATCCAACCGTCGGAATCGGATGCCGTCTTCACCAGGTAATCCACATCATCCTTCTCTTGTTTTTTAACCGTTTCATTTTTTAATTTGGTCTTTTATTTCGTTTTTTAGGAGGGTTTTCAGGCAAAAAACCCGTGCTCGGGGTACGCAGGCTCACCACCGCGAACCTGCGGACCCCGACTTTTTCTCCATTGGGAAAAAGCTTGGGGTTCGCACCTTCCATGTGGAAAAAGTGCGGACCCACGCACTGTGTCCAACAGGAAGGGTGCGGGCCCCGCCGCAAGGGTTTTTAACCCAAAAACTCTCAAAAATAGACCAAAGAAAAAACACTCTAGCATTCTAATTGATCTTTTGGCTTGATGTAGGTAGTACACCATGCTAGATTGGCGCGAACGAGAGCACGAGGATGTGGATGTTGCCGCATGGAATCATCAACCTTCGCTTGATTCTTTGAGGGCGTGCGGACTGTACAAATACTGGGGCATTCCTGGCATGAGGGCTCAGGTGGATTTTTTGCAGTGGATGGTTGATAGATGGAACATCGAGGACCAGTGTTTCTTCATTGGTGGCCACCAGCTCAAGATCGAGCCGACGGATATATAATTTTTGACTGGTTTTCCTAAGAGAGGCGTTGACTTGACCCTGTTCGGGGCTAGGGCGGGTGGCCAGTCCATTGATAGTCTCCGATTAGAGTACTGCAACAGCCAGTCTAGAGAAAAAGGGATAGAAATAAATACCATATCCCTTCCTGAGCTCAAGGTGATTGCATTCACTGTTACTAGACTTTGCGGGGCTGCCACATTACATATTGCCACCGGATCCCAGATGCGTATGGCAGTCGATTGCTTTCAGGGCACCGTCTTCAACTGGTGTGGTGCTGTGTTGGCCAATGTGAAGGGCCAATTGACCAGGGCCAAGAACGGACGACTGAAGACTTTTGGTTATGGAGCTTTAGTCATGAGCTTTGGCCTAGAGAGGATTCCTATGCTCATCCCGCAGCACCTTACAGTTGGATTTGGGCATCCCCGAGAGCCCAGACTGATGCGATGGGTCGCAATCATGGCCCGTCATCCTGACGAGGGGACCGAGGTCATCCGATTCAAACCTGAGTTTTTCCAATGATTGGAGCACCAGGTTTTTTCTATCCAAGATTTTCCTTATGCTGGGATTGACTTTCGTGGAGACCCAGACATGGCTTTT
The DNA here is from genome assembly GCA_000404065.3 of Pinus taeda. Classification (NCBI taxonomy): domain Eukaryota; kingdom Viridiplantae; phylum Streptophyta; class Pinopsida; order Pinales; family Pinaceae; genus Pinus; species Pinus taeda. The sequence goes on along the minus strand of APFE031755540.1, from coordinate 1,448 downwards.
CCTCCAGGAGAGCAGTGGGACGACTCAGGTAATCATTTTCAACACTTTCCTAATGTTAATTTTTTTATTATTTTTATATCGTCTCAAAACTGATAGTAATAATTTAAAATGTAGATGTGGGTCCACAGTGACTAGCCGCTCTCTGTCCTTTCGAGAGAAAGCAACCAGTTGCACCAGCTCCAGCCCCACAGGACGAATTAGCAAGACCTTGGCCGAGTTGGAGAGTGACCTAGAGCGCTTGACAAGGGACATTCCCTAGACTAGCATAGACGGCATCCCTCGTCGGCTTCAACGCTATGTGATTCGAGTCCCCAGAACTTTTAGGAGGTTCCTTTGTAAGGTGGCCCGTGCAGTGGTTTCGTATCGAGACCATCACCAGTGATGGGATGATCACTTATGTAGTCACATGTGACATTTTGTTTTTTGTACCTATCATTTTTTCCAATCATAAGGTGTTTCTCAACCTATGATCAAGGACGATGTATTTTTTGACACACTCCTATATATATATGATATCCTTATTACTGGCTTGTCTTGTTAAACATGTTATGGGATGTTTTTAAATTTACTTGTATGATTATCGCACATGTCTACTTAACACTTGAGAAACAATTGCATCAGCTAATGTATTTAAAGATCTTGGAATATGCTGATATTCAATATAATCAAATTCACGTTCCAAGAGACGCACTCTAAAAAATAATCTTAATAAATGGTTTTCTAATGGCGTATACTCTATTAAGTTGTAATACAACGAGTTTAGAATCTAACCTCACTATCAAACTCCGAATCCCAAATGAAATAGATTCAGATAATAACTCCACCACTGCACTATACTCTGTAATGTTGAAGTCGCCAGGCTTACCCCATGCATAGATACCAACTTGTCAGATGGCGACTAGATAACCCAAGCTGCGGAAGAAATGTTCCGTGTACTACGACAAGTGCCATCAGCAAAACCAATATATGTTTGAAGAGGCGTCGACATCTGTGACATCAAATGTAAAACCAAGATAAGCAGGAATAATGACGGAAAACTCAATCTCTAAGCTTAAGCACACTTTTAATCTAAAACACACCATCTAGAAGAAAAAACTATCCTAACTAAAAAAATCTCCACACTCGCTTTAAGCATAATATCTCTTCAGGTAAAGACCATTTCTGGGTTTACGTAAAGAGACCCCGTCAAAGTCTACCAATTCATAGGCCCCTTTTGCTAGCTTTCACTTGACAACAAAAGGACCATGCCACATAGGCACGAACTTTCCAGCGCCCAATTTATCATTTGCTTGATCATACAAAAGGACTAAATCTCCTTCCGAAAAATTTCGAGGGGTTACATTTCGATCATACTGAGCCTTAATACGTTTGGCATGAGATTCGATCGCTAATGCAGCATCGCGGCGATTCTCATCTAGCTGAGCTAAGTATAATAAATGTCTTTCCTC
>APFE031755536.1:0-11257 GCA_000404065.3 Pinus taeda | reverse complement strand
GAGCAGGAGGAGGAGGTGGTGGAGGTGGAGAATGAGGAGGAGGTGGAGGAGGTGGATGTGGATGTGGAGGTGGTGGTGGAGTAGGAGTTGGTGGAGGTATATGTGGATGTGGAGTAGGAGATGGTCGGGGTATAGGTGGAAGTGGAGGAGGAGGAAGAGTAGGAGGATGGTGAGAAGGGTTTAGAGGAGGAGGAGGAGGAGGAGGAGGAGGCAGTGGTGGAAGTGGTGGTGGAGGAAGAATGGAGGTGGAGGAAGAGTGGAGGTGGAGGTTGAGGTGGAGGAGGAGGTGAAGGTTTACATGCAGGTTTAGGTGGATGAGGAGCAGGACGAGGAGGAGTAGGAGGACGAGAAGGAGAAGGACGAGGAGGAGGAGGAGGGGGTGGATGAGGTGGAGGTGGAGTTGTAGGGGGTGGTGAATAAGGAGGTGGACGAGGAGGAAAAGGAGGAGGGAGAGGTAGAGCGAAGGTGGAGGAGGAGGAGAAGAAGATGGTGGAGGTGGTGGTGGTGGATGAGGAGGTGGAGGAGGAGGAGTAGCAGGAGGAGGCATATGTAGAGGTGGTGTAGGAGGTGGAGGTAGAGGAGGTGGAGAAGTAGGTGGAAGAAGAGGAGGAGGTAGAGGTAGAGGTGATGGAGATGGTAGAGGCGGAGGTGGTGGAGGTGGTAGAGGTGGAGGTGGTGGAGCAATAGGGTGTGGAGGTGGGGGAAGAGGAGATGGTGGAGGAGGAGGAGGAAGTGGTGGTGGTGGAGGAAGAGGAGGAGGAGGATGTGGTGGTTGAGAAGGTGGTGGTGGAGGTGGAGTTGGAGGAGGTGGTAGAAGACGAGGAGGAGGAGGAGAAGGCCGTGAGGGAGGTGGAAGTGGAGGAGAGCAGGAGGAGGGGTGGATGTGGAGTAGGAGGAGGAGGTGGTCGAGGTGCACGATTAGATGGTGTAGGTGGAGGTGAAGATATGCAAGTTAATTTAAGATTCATGTCTTCAATTCAAATATTAAATTGTGAGTCTCTTCTCCACTGTTGGAAATGAAAGATATAGTCTCATGAATCTAGAACATATCTCTTCACATTCATAATATCCTACTATTAAATGATAAGTAATTCATTTAGGAAACCCTAAACCCTAGACCGGAAACCCTAAACCCTAAAACCTAAACCCTAAACCCTAAACCCTCAACCCTAAACCCTAAACGCTAATTTTGATTTTAATATTTTAAAAAGTGTTTTGTAACTTTAATGTTATAAATCCTAAACCATAAATGCTAAACAATAAACCCTAAAACCTAAACCCTCTACCTGAAACCCTAAATTCCAAACCGTAAACCCAAAGGGTAAACCCTAAACACTAAGAATTTTATAGCATTTTAGAAAGTGTTATGTAACTTTTATTTAAGTGTTTATTAAAACAATTTATTAAAGTGTTATAAAACCTAAACCCTAAACCCTAACCCCAAACCCTATATCATAATGTTTAAAACCTAAAACATAAACCCTAAAATCATTTACTAAGTTCTTATAAACTCTAAACCGTAAACTCCAAAACCTAAACAATAAACCCTAAGCCCTAAATTGAAACCCTAAAAGCTAAGGATTTTATTACATTTGGAAAAAAATTTTGTAACTTTTCTTTAAGTTTTTACTAAAACCATTTACTAAAGTTCTATAAACCCTAAACCTTAATCCCTAAACCCTTATCCTTAAACCCCAAATCCAAAATCCTAAACCGTGAAAAATCCTAAACCCTAAAACAAAAGAACTTTATAACATTTTAAACCCCAATCCCTAAACACTAAGTATTTTATAGCATTTTAACAATCGTTTGTAACTTTTTTAAGCATTTATTTAAAGATATTACTAAATTGTTATAAACTCTAAACCGTAAGTATTTTATTACAATTTAGCAAGCATTTTGTAACATTTTAAATCCCTAAACCCTAAAATTTTTATAACATTTTAATAAGTGTTTTATAACTTTTTTGAAGTGTTTACTAACAACATTTGAAAAAGTGTTATAAACCCTAAATCCTAAAACCTACACCCTAAGCATTTTATAAAATTTTAACAATAGTTTTGTAACTTTTTTCAAAGTGTTTATTAAAAGAAGTTAGTAAAGTGTCCCTCAAACCTAAACCCTAATCATTTTACAACTTTTTAGCAAGTGTTATGTAAGTGTTTTCTAAGTGTTTATTGAAAGAATTTATGAAGTGTTCCAAGACCTAAACACTAAACGCTAAACCCTAAACACTAAGAATTTTATAACATTAAAAAAATGTTTTGTAACTCTTTTAAGTGTTTATAAAAACAATTTACAAAATTCTTGGGAACCTTAAGCCCTAAACCTTAAATATTTTATAACATTTTAAACCCTAAACCTAAACCCTAAGCATTCAATGACATTTTAACAAGCTTTTTGTAACTTTTTTTGAAGTGTTTATTAAAAGAATTTACTAAAATGTTATAAACCCTAAATCCTAAACTAACCATTTTATAACATTTTAAACCCAAAACCATAAACTCTAAACCCTAATTATTTTATAAAATTTTAACCAACATTTTCTTACTTTTTTTAGTGTTTATTAAAACAATTTACTAAAGAGTTATAAAACATAAACCCCAAACCATGAGCATTTTATAGAATTTTAAATCCTAAATGCTAAAGCCTAAGAATTTTATTACATTTAAAAAGTGTTTTTGAAACTTTTTTTGTGTTCTTAGTAAAATAATATACCAAAGTGTTATAAATCCGAAAGCATAAATCATAAACCCTATCTCTAAACACTAAGAATTTAATAATATTTTTAAATACATTTTTCTAACATTTTTAAGTGTTTATTAAAATCATTTAATAAAGGGTTATAACCCTAAATCCTAAACCCTAAACCCTAAACCCTAAACACTAAACCCTAAACCCCAAACCCCAAACCCTAAACCCTAAACACTAAACACTAAACCCTAAACCCCAAACCCCAAACCCTTAACCCTAAAACCAAGGCATTTTATGACCTATAAAAAATAGTTTTGTAACTTTTATTTAAGTGTTTATTAAAAGAATTTACTATGGTGTTATAAAACCTAAACTATAAACCCTAAACCCCAAACCATAAACCCTAATCCCTAATAAATTAGTAACCCTTTAAAAAGTGGTTTGTAACCTTTTTATGTGTGTACTAAAAGCACTTAATAAAGTTTCATTAACCCTAAACCCTAAACTCTAAACCCAAAAACCTAAACCCTAAACCCTATAAACTAAACCCAAAACTATAGGCATTTTATAGCATTTTTAAAAGCATTTTTGTAACTTTTATTAAGTTTTTATTAAAAGAGTTTACTAAATCGTTAAAAACCTTACACCATATACCCTAAAACGTAAACCCCAAATTTGAAACCCTAAAACCCAAGCGCTAAACCCTAAACCACAAACCCCAAGAATTTTATAACAGTTTAAACCGTAAACCATAAAGAGAAAAACCTAAACCCCAAAACCTAAACCCTCAACCCTATATCCAAAACCCCAAACCCTACACCCTAAACCGTAAACCCTAACCATTTTATAGAATTTTACAAATTGTTTTGTAACTTTTATCTAAGTGTTTATTAAAAGCATTTACCAAAATTTTGTAGACCCTAGACACTAAACCCTAAACTTAAATCCAAAACCCTAAACCCTAAAACCTAAATCCCAAACCCTAAACCCTAAACCCTAACCTAGCCTAATCTCGTCTAGCCTAATCTAGACTAACTTATCCTAGCCTACCATACCCTAACCTAGCCTAGCCTACCTTAGCCTAGCCTACCCTAGGCTACCTATCTTAGCCTACCCTAGCCTATCATACCATACCTTAGCCTACCATACCCTGCCTAGCCTAACCTAGCCTAACCTACCTAGCTTAGCATAACCTAGCCTGTCCTAGCATACTAAAGCTACCCTAACATAAACTAGCCTAGCCTACCCTATCGTAAGCCTATCCTAGCCTACCTAACCCAAGCCTATCCTAACCTACCCTAGCCTAGACTACCTTAGCCTAGCCTAGCCTAGCCTAACCTACTCTAGCCTAGCCTAGCCTAACCTACTCTAGCCTAGCCTAGCCTAGCTTAGCCTACTCTAAGCTAGCCTAGCCTAGCCTGCGCTAGCCTATCCTAGACTAGCCTACCCACCTTACCCTACCCTATCCTACTATAGCCTAACCTATCCTAGACTAGAGTATCCTAACCTACCAAGGCCTAGCCTAGCCTCGCGTACCCTACCCTACTCATGCTTAGCCTAGCTAGCCTAACCTACCCTACGCTACCCTACCATAGCCTAGCCCTGCATAGCCCAACCTACCCTAACCTACCATGGTCTACCCTACCCTACCCTAGCATACCTAGCCTACCTAACCTACCTAGCCCACCCTAGCCCAACACACCCTAGCCCAACCTAGCCGAGCGTACCCTACCCTAACCTACCCTAGCCTACCCTAGCCTAGTTGGCCTAGCCTACCCTACTTTGCCTAACATAACCCAACCTATCATATCCTACCTAACCTACCCTAGCATAGCCTAGCCTTGCCTACCCTATCCTAAGCCTAGCCTAGCCTGAGTCAAACATTTATCCCAAACTAGCCTACCCTACCCTACCTTACCATAGCCTACCCTACCCTAGCCTACCCTAACCTACCCTAGCCTACCCTAGCCTACGCTAACCTATCCTACCTTATCCTACCCTACCCTACACCAGTTAATCCTACCTAACCTATCCTAGCCTAGCCAAGCCTATTCAAGCATATCGTAGCCTACCATATCCTACCTTAGCCTAGCCTACCCTAGCCTAACCTTAAGTAGCTTATCATAAACTAGCCAAACCTAACTTATCCTAAACTAGATTATCCAACGTAGCCTAACACATGCCTAATCTAGCCTAAACTAGTTGGGCCTAACCTAACATAGCCTAGCTTAGCCTATCCTATCCTATCTTAGCCTAGCCTAGCCTAACTTAAACTAACCTGGCCTAGCATGGCCTAAACTAGCTTAGCCTAGTTTGACATACACTAGCATGACCTAAGCTTTCCTCGCCTAAACTAGCTTGGCCTAACCTAGCCTATCTTAGCTTAAACTTGACTAACCTATCCTAGTCTTGCCTAGAGTAGCCTACTCAAGCCTAGTCTAACATAAACTAACTTGGCCTAGCCATGCTTAGCCTATCCCACCCCATTCTAGCCTAACCTACACTCAACTAGCCAAACCTAGACGCTAAGTCTCAATGTATATTATAAATATACATCCTACATTAAAGTAAAAGAAATTCACATAAAAAAGTAGTGAACATAAGTCATGGATTTATTATCAAAGTTACAAAATACAAATTTATGTTTATTGAAAGCATATTTTACATAATATAAATTCTATAATAAAATAAATTTCAAAATACAATAAAAACATATATAAAAAAATTGTTCAATTAAGTAATTAAATAATAAATTGATAAAAAAAAAACACTTTAAAAAGATAAAATCACTAATATAAAATTCATATATTGTATTATTAAAAATATAAAAACTAAGAAGAATCATGTAAAATATATTAATGTTGAAGAAATTGTAAAATGACAATTTACTTCCGTGAAAGCACCCAAATATTTTTTTTTCTAAAAAAAGATTTTTATTTAACACAAATTAATATTTAAAAAAATTAACCTTCTATATCAATAAAAAATAAAATAAAATTCCCTATTTCTTATTTTAGTAAATAAAACTATATAGAAAGTTTTTCGGCAAAAATGGCTCCCAGCTTCGCGAAAATAGCTGTTGGCTCTCTGTTTGCCTCGGGGCAAGCTCCTGCCCATATTGTCAGTGAAGCCCCAGCTCCCACTGTCCAGCTGGTCCAGGCTTCACTCGATGAGGCTTTGAAGTTCTCTGAAAGTGCCCTAGTATGCCGATTCAATGGTTTTTGGCCGCAGCTGACAGCTCTCCATAGTTGGATTTCAGAGGTATGGAAGCCTCTAATACCTGATGCAATTAATATCTACCCCTGTGCTAGGGGTTTCTTTATAGTAGATTTTGAAAACCGTGAAAGCAGACAATGTATTCTAGATTCTGGCCCTTGGTTTTGGGATAAATCAGGCCTATTCTTGAGGCCATGGTACCCATCATTCGATCCCTCAATAGCAGTCATAACCTCAGCACCAGTTTGCCAAACCTACCCTTGCATCTCTGGAATCACTCTTCGCTAGAAGCCATTGGAAATGCAATTGGGAAATTTTACTGCAGGTGCCCAGAAACAGAGGAATATATCAGAACCACATATGCACGCATATGTGTGGAAATGGACTTCAGCGCCGGATTCCCAGCTGAAATACACCCTTAAACAAGTAAAGACTATGTGTGGAACCAGGAAGAACTCGATTATGAAAGTGTTCCTCTTCAGATGTCGATCTTGCTTTGAGACAGGCCACCTTGCCAAAAATTGACCAAAAGCTTCCCAGAAAAATTCTGCGAGAAAAAATCACCACAGATCTACATGGTGGGAAGGAGCACAAAAAGAACACTACGCTGTCATCCAAGAAGAATACTCTCGAGAAAACTCTGAATCACAAGCAATCGGGCAAGATAAAAACAATTCTCAAGACGAGCAGGGGGAAAGCCCCGCCCAACAACAAAAAGGTGAACTTAACAACCCCTCAAGCATCGACAGTTATGCGGTTTCGAATAACGCGGAAAATAAATCTTCATTTAACAGCAAAACAGATCTCTTAGACCAAACTTCTTCTCCGACTATCTCCAAAAGGACGAACACAATAGATCGCGAAGCTAGGACACCAATGTCCCAAGAACCAGAAGAGATGAAGGAGATGCAAGATAAAGAAAGTTGGAAGACTGTAGAGAAGAAAAAGAAAGCTACATCACCAATCTCGCCAAGAAAGACAATGAGCCAGACAATTAGAAATTAAGAAAGTATAGGTCCGATAGACCAATTTGGTCTCAGTGGACGTTAACCACCATCATCATCATCATCATCATCATATAAATACTTAGAATTAAAATCTAATTTATGAATTATTGAAATATAAATTTTATAGGGTATTCAACATATTTTCATCATGAAAATACATGTAATAAAATTTGACTCACTTAAATTACTATTAAATTACTAAAAAAACATACAGCGAAATAAATTAAACAAGTGTATATATATCACTGTTAAAACAAAGGAATTACAGGTGAAAAAACCCTAATCGATTTTATTTTAAAAAAATTATAACTGAGAAAACAATGGAATTAGAGGTGAAAAAACGCTTATCGATTTTACTTGAAAAAAACATTCCACGTCCAATTGAAGCAAAACAGGTTAACCTGTTGAAGCAACAGCATAAAGGAAATTCTATAGGCATGCGGCTTCAACTTCAAAAATGGAAAATATATTTCAAAGAATATTAGGTGTAGGCTAGGCTTCAACTTTATAAAGTCCCTGTTTATTAAACTCGAACTCAAATCATCATAGTCCTGAGCTTGCCTTGCGCAGACAACTCCCTCCTCGCCTTCTTGATGGAAATGTCGCAGCCCGTGGGTACCCCGAGAAGAGGTCCAAGAACCGGAAGTCAATACCAGTGGGAGTTTCGTTGGCCTTGGACGGGGACCTAAAAGCTGCCACAGACGCTGGCGATTCATCAGAAAGCCATGTGGACGTTTTCAAGGCGCCCGTGACGCGCAGGAGGATGGTTGCAATGGCGTGCATATGGCTGGCTTGCGCGATGGTCTACGATGGACTGAACCTCAACGTGGAAAATCTTGTTACCAATTTATATCTGAGCGTTTTCCTTAACGGAATTGCAGAGTTGCCTACATATTTTCTGAAGGCAATTATCGTTGACAAGTTCGAAATGAGGGCGATGCTCATCTTCTTGAAAAACCGGGGAGCGGGGGTGAGGCGGGAAGTTGTGAGTGGCCTTAAGCGGGGATGTATAACTTGGATGCGCTTCCTTCAGAACGAAGAGGCAATAGAAGGCGGAGGGAGTGGAGACGAGGGCAACCCTATGCCGAAGGAATAGAAGTATAAGGCCGACATGGCTGCTGGATCTGTTCTGGAGGGACCCACGGGCTCCGTTGCCAAAAAAGAGGAAGATAAACCTAAGCTACTGGATGTTAGGCCGGTCATTAGACGAAGTATCAAATAAACCCCGAAATTACGCGACATTGCAATCAAGAAGCCGAGGATGTTGCGCGCGCAAGCCAAGCTCATGATTAGGCTAGATGGATTCATTGAAATCAGCGAGAGTCATATTAAACCTCCACAAATTAAAAAAATATTAATTAAATAAAGAAATAATATGCTTAGGTTAATTCCTAAAAAGAGGCAGATGGGTTGAGCTGACAATAAAACTAATACAGAATATTAACTTACACAATAGATGAATTAGATGACTAAAAAGCCAGAGAGGAAATCCCTTATTAATCCAAAAATGAATTAATTCAAGCCAGCATATAGATACATGGAGCCAGCGTTGGCAAAACTAGTCACATCCAACTTACTTAACCTGTTGAAAGAAAAGCTACATCGATAGATACCTGTAACTCGATATCATTTTGTGAATCCTGTAGCCACCAGCATTTCCTTATTTCTTCCATTCATTTCTCCAAACATATAATTGTCTACATCTAAAATGTTTTCGATCAAAAAATTATACGATGAAGAGATTAAAATTGCTGACCTATTTCCAAAAAATCAAGAGCTTCTCACAAAACCAAAGGGTTGCCTTCGATCTGCTCCACCTGAAGCCCAGGCTACCTATAGTAACATGCCCAACAAAATATTAATGAAGGAAGAGGTTATGCAATCAAATAAAAGTTATACACTAAATTTGACATAAGCATGAAGAGATTAAAATTGCTGAACTATTTCCAAAGAAATCCAGGGTTTGTCAGAAAATAAGAGGGAAAAAACAGAAGTGATCAATCATTGAACTTCTCCAAAGGACGATCTGGTTGCCGTTGCCGGTTACATCCGATCATGAAGAGATTAAAATTGCTTAATTATTTATGAAGATATCAATGGCTTCTGAAGAAATCAAAAGGCAAAAAGAAAAGTGATCACTAACCATTGAACATCTCCGTCGGAAGGGATTGATCCGGTTGCCTCCGATCTGCTCCACAGAAGTCTAGTCGACATAGAAGCAGGCTACCTACAGTAACAGAACCAGGGAAGCATGCCCAACAAAACAAAGATAGAGGAATAGTTAATGTTATAAATAATTAAACAATACATAGATGGAGGAAGAGGTTACTTTATAAATAATGCGAACAGTTGATATATATATTCCTCCGCGTCCTTTCAACGGTTAAATTACTCACATTTAAAACCAGATAGCAACCGTTAAACTTCTTGCATGCTTTTCTGCAAATTGGATAGTATTGCAACGGTCCACTTTATCCATGATTTTTTACGCTTCAGTTAATAGTTAATGTTATATTGCTTTTCTGAACGTGTCAATTCGTCTGTTATAGATTCTCACGCTTTTCTATTTTTTCTTTTTACAATAATGATTTTTTTATTGTTATGTTTGTTTTCAATTTAATGATCTTTTAATTTTGGTTTAGAGGATAGTATTTGCAACGGTTCACTTTATCCATTATTTTTTAACAATCAATTAAATGTCATATTGCTTTTGTAATGTGTCAATTGGTCAGTTATAGATTCTCGAGGATTTTTAAATTTGTTTTTAACTCTCATGATTTTTATTTTCATGGTTTTTTAATTTGTTTTGAATTTAATGATATTTTAATTTTGTTTGCACATTTGAAATGTTGAACAATGGTTTATAATTATTTTTCTGCAACTATGGGAATTACTTATTGATACTTTTCACATATTGATACTTTTTGTGTTTCATTATACATTTCTTCACACATTGAAAAGTCTTAACACTTCCTCGTCTAAGATTCGTCTTCAATTACTATATCAGTCCTCTGCACTTAACTTTGGTCTTATGGTTACGGAGACATCCATCATTGATATACTTAACCCCAAAATTATGATGTAAAAAACATAGAAATTCTTGCAAACATTCACCTCTTTTTTGGTTTGTTAAGTGATGGATTGGAATGTTCCTTGGGTGGGTGATAAACTTTGATGTCTCAGGTTTTTTTTTCTTTCTATATTCTAATATGAAAATAGATTGAACATAGATTCAGCTTTTTGTTTTTCTGGTTGGAATTGGAATTTGACACTCACATTATATATTTTTGAAATTTTTAATACAAAAATAAATTGAACATTCTAAATTGTATTTTTAAATATAAAAATTATTCTTCATACTTTTAAATATAGACATGTTGAAATATGAATATGTGGAAAATGGTCAAACCTATTTTTTTCCAAATAAAACATGAAAATGTTGTCCTCCTAAACTACACCGCACTTCAATTACTCGGTGTTCACTTTTGTTTTTCACCACCCTTACAACTTTGATATTGGAAATCATAGGTGGCCACACATAATTTTAATCACCTTTATGAGAACTTTGTTCGTGAAATTGTGAAAATAGTATTTGACTTAAACTAGAAAGCTAAATTAAATTTTACTAATTAAATTGTTGTGCTCATAACACTTATTTATATTGCATTTTTTTATAAATATTATTTGTTTTATTATCATGTATATATTGATATATAAATTTTCTCAGTAAGTATTATAAATAAAAAGAATGAAATGATATGAAAATTTATTTTGTTTAAGCTTTCTAAGGACGAAGAGGAGGAGAAGGAGGAGGTGGAGGCGGAGGAGGAGGAGGCAGCGGAGGAGGCGATGGCGAAGGCAGAGGAGGATGAGGTGGAGGTGAAGGTGGAGGAGGCAAAGAATAGGAGGAGGAGGAGGCAAAGGAGGAGGATGAGGTGGAGGTGAAGGGAGAGGCGGAGGAGGAGGTGGAGGTGAAGGCAGAGGCAAAGGAGGAGGTGGAGGTGGTAGAGGAGGTGGAGGTGGAGGTGGGGGAGAAGGAGGTGGGAGAGGAGGAGGAGGAGATGGAAGTAGAGGAGGAGGAGGAGGAGGAGGTGGTGAGAATGAGATGCGGGTGAAGGTAGAGGCAGTAGCGAGGCAGGAGGCATCGGAGGAGGTAGGGCAAGAGGAGGAGGACACAATGGAGGAGGAGGTGGAGGGGATGGGACAACAAGGAGGGGGGTGGCAACAATGGCAGAGGAGGTGGCAGAGGCAAAGGAGGTGGATGAGGAGGAGGAGAAGGATGAGGAGGCAAAGGCGAAGGCGGCAGCATTGGCGGTGGGGGTGGTGGTTGTGGCAGATGA
>APFE031755535.1:29070-48102 GCA_000404065.3 Pinus taeda | reverse complement strand
ACACAATGGGTCAAATGGTTGCCTCTGGCTGAATGGTGGTATAACACTTCCTTCCATACAACAACAAAATGACCCCATTTATGGCACTTTATGGGTATCAGCCACCATCCATCACATCATATTTAAGAGAAAATAAGGTTCAGGCAGTGGAACATCACATCGAACATCAACAACAGGTCCTCCAAGTCTTAAAGGATAACCTCGTGTTGGCACATAATAGAATGAAACAACAGATAGATCAAGATCGTAACGAAAGAAGTTTTGATGTAGCTGATTGGGTATTCCTACGGCTACAACCATATAAGCAAATGTCCCTCAAGCAATCTAAGAAGGATAATAAATTGTCACCAAAGTATTATGGTCCGTACAAGGTGTTGCAAAAGATTGGTACTATGGCATACAAATTGGAGCTTCCTGCAACTTCACGATTGCACCCAGTTTTCCATGTTTCATGTTTAAAGAAGGTTATAGGTGACAAGCTCCTAGTTTAAACAATATTGCCAGAACTTAACGAGGAAGGAAAAATTATATTGGAACTGGAAGCAGTCACAGAAACAAGAACTTAATAGCTACAAAATCGATCAATTTCGGAGTATCTTATGAAGTGGAAGAACTTATCCGTTGAAGATTCCACATGGGAGGATGATAATTTTATACAAAAGCATCCAGAACTACTCAAGCGTTGAGGACAACACTTTTTTGAAGGAGAGGGGCATGTTAGGTCCTATAATACTAGTGATTACCCCATTACTATTGTAGTTGTATCCCTTATTAATATTGTTGTGCCCCTATTGCCCCCATATTGTTATTACTGTGCCCCATAGAATCCCTCTATTGTTATTTTTGTGGATTTATATTATTATTGTTAGGTCGGCTGGGTTATATTATGACTCCTTAGACTCCTATATATAGAAATGAGCTTTTTTCATTTGAATCATCCAAGAATTGTTCATTTATGTAATGTAAAGGAGGTTTCCCCCTCGAAGAGGCTAAAATCTAAGGCGTTGATCTATCTTTTCTATCTTTTTCTTGAGCTGGTTTCATAACATGCTCACACTTGACGATTATTCTTTTGGACGGGCATGAAAAAGGACATTCTTACTTTTGTAGCTGAGTGTGATGTCTTTTAGTGCCACAAAGGAGAAACAATCAAATCCCCAAGCACATTGCAACCATTACCCATCCCGACCTCAATTTGGATAGAGGTTTCTATGGATTTTGTTACAGGTCTTCTGAAGTTAGGAAACAAGTCAGTCATCATGGTGGTTGTGGAAAGACTTTCTAAGTATGCTCATTTTTGCTCCCTACCCCACCCTTTTATACCGACTTTGGTCGCTCAATATTTCATGGACCAGATCTTCAAATTGCATGGCATGACCACTTCCATTGTGTTTGATCGTGACCCGATCTTCACCAGTAACTTTTGTCAGGAACTCTTCAGGCTACAAGGTACCCAACTTCAACTCAGTACTTCCTATCATCCACAAACTGATGGTCAAACTGGAGCAGTCAACAAATGTCTAGAGACCTACCTTAGCTGTTTCACTTTAGAAAAGCAACATCTATGGTTACAGTGGTTACCTCTAGCCGAATGGTGGTATAACACCAAATATCATGCCACCACCAAAATGACTCCATATGAAGCAGTTTATGGGCAACTCCCTCCTTCCCCTACTTCTTATATCAAGGGATGATCAAAGGTACAAGCAGTAGATCAACTCCTACAGAATCGCACCACCTTGCTGGCCCACCTTATAGAGAATCTTCATCAAGCCCAAAACTGCATGAAGCAACAGGCAGATCAACATCGCTCAGAACGCCAATTTCAAGAAGGGGATAAGGTATTTTTGAGGCTGTAAGCATATAAGCAAACATCACTCAAAGACAAGGGTTGTCATAAATTATCTCCAAAATTCTACGGACCATATCAAGTACTTCAGCGCATTGGAGAAGTCGTGTACAAGCTAGCTTTGCCACCCACTGCAAAAATCCATCCAGTCTTCCATGTCTCATGCCTCAAGAAAGTGATTGGGAACCATTGCCAAATTCAAACTAGTCTACCTGAATTGGATGAAGGAGGGTCAATCTGGCTCCAACCTAAATAGGTTCTTAACACACGAGAACGACACTTGCGCAACCGCACAATCAAGGAAGTCCTAGTCAAGTGGAAAGACACCTCTCCGGAAGATGTGACCTGGTAACCAGCCACTATCCTTCAACAGTTTCCGCAGCTTTAGCCTTGAGGACAAGGCTATTCTTATGGGGGAGGGCATGTTAGGTCCAACCCGAACCCCGTTATTTATGTAATAGGATCGAGTCATAGATATAGTTAAGTAAAGAGTCAATAAAGCCCATATTAATAATTGTAAGTGGTTGACAACTCATAGGAAGTCTCAACTACTTGACTACTACCAGACCAAAAATTTCATTTGATGTTGTAATCCTCTCTAAGTTAATGGAAAATCCTCGTGAGGGCCATTGGTCTGCTGTGAAAAGAGTTCTAAAGTACTTTAAGGGAACTCAAGACTTTGGACTCAAGTATACACGCAGGGGGGTGACTCCAACTTGATTGGATACTCTGATTCAAACTTTGATGGAGATAAAGAAATTGGGGTATCTACTTCAGGTTATGTTATGATTCTTGGATCAGGAGTTGTCTCCTAGAGGTCATGCAAATAATTAGTTCCAACAAATTCCATAACTAAGGAACAATATGTGACAGCAACTGAAGCAACAAAGGAAATTATGTGGCTCAGGAAAATTCTAGAATATTTGCAGGAGAAACAAGTACACCAACTCTTCTTTTGAGTAATAACACTTTTTTAATAAAATTGGCCAAGAACCCACAATTCCATTATGTAACGAAGCATATCAATACAAAATACCATTTGATTCGACATTTTGTTGAGGCCAAAACAATTCACCTATGACATTTTTCCACAAATGAGCAGATTGCAAACATCTTCACTAAAGCACTTGGAAGGGAAAATTTTGAAAGCTTCAGAATGATGCTTAGACTCACCAACATCTCTTCAGATTAGGGGGGAATGTTGAATACCTAAACGTTGGGATTCAAAATCCTACGTAAATATTGTAAATAGCTAAATAAGAGAAGTTGGAAGATGTAGATACATTAGTAGATGCAATCGAATAGTCTCCCCCTCCTTGTATATATTCATATTCTCCCTTAATAAAAATCAATTCAAATTCATGGAGTTACTCATGGCCTAATGAATTGTATAATTTAAATAATATTAAATTTTAATAATAGTATATTAATATAATTATTTTAATTAATAGTATATCATATAATTAAGAATATGTGGATTTAAATTTATAATTTATTTAAGTTATTTAAGTACAAAGGACAAATGTATTGGTTGAGATGATAATTTTTATTTATAGTCACATCAATACAATTTTTTTATTAATTTTATTTTGGTATACAACTTTAGTTGAAAATTAATCATGATTTACATGGATTGTGGTGGAAAAAATGAATTGCAAATTCATACATATTATTTTATTGGTTTAACTATTATTTTATTATTTTCCTTAGGAGGCCCATTTTTGACCTCAAAATTTCTCTGATGACCTAATCTATTTTACAAAAAATAGACCTATTATATTAGAGGAAAGGAAAAAAAATTTCTATTCTACCTTCATGAAGAAAACCAAATGCTCAAGAATGTTGAAGGTAAACCACTTTTATTCTATTTAACTCATAACAAAATCATCATAACGTAGTTGTATAATGAAGCTACAATTATGAAAGCAAAGTTCATAAGGGGTCTTTGGTCTTCTGAAATCCATATTCAAGGCTTAAATGATGTTGTGGAGTGGTGAGGAATAAGAAACAACATTTGGAGGCAATTCTAGAATCGATTTGAAGAAATGTGTCCACCACTACATGATTGCTACAAGATTGTTATAGGATGTAAGTTTCTTGAGTTAACCTGCTAAATTCCCAAGATAATCAAATGAAAACGCCATGGGGTGAATTTTGTTATTAATTTCAACATTTTAAGGCTTCAATACAAGTGGAATCAACTAGAATGAAGTTCATTGACACATATTAATATTTAACATAAATTTGTTACTAAAAAGAGAAATTTCATAATTGTGGACTAGTAAGCTAATCTAAGTACCCAAATGCCTAAGCTACTCAAATGAAAATATTATGGGGTAAATTTTGTTATTAATTTGGATTATTTTAGATGTCAATTAAATATAAGCTCATTGACATGTGCTAAAATTCAACAGTAATTTATTACTAAAACCAGAAAATTCTAGAAGTGTGAACTAGTAAACCAATCCAAGTAACTTAATGATGAATGTGAATTTACAAAGTTGTTCTAAGGATGCATCATGTTTGTACTTGTATAAATGACCTGAAAAATGACTTTCTTCAATCATAAAACTAATCTAACTCACAACAAATGGAGCATGAATACCAAATGCATAAATAAGAAATGCAATAATAAGAGATCTAAGTGAATAAGAAACACAAAGAAGATAAATATATTGTATAATAGGGCTTCGAAGCTCCTAGGATGGGCAAGTGCAAGGATATTCAGAGTCCTATGAAGGAAACCAAGCCTTAGAAGTTGAAAATGAAACCAAACTTCATTACTAGAATCAATTCAAGTACATCCCTACTAGAAATGAAAGTAGAACTGCTAAACAACAAGTTTTCTTCACAAGAAGACTAAAAAATACATGCCCCTAGAGGCTAATTCGAATTTTTAATTATACAAATTGATGGGGAAGAAACCTCCTTTAAAGGAGGCATATTTCCTCTAAAAAAATCCCTCAAAAATTTGATCTAGTTTCCAACAATAGAAATCTTCATTAAATATTGAGTTCTGGATTTTGCTATAACAATGAACACATCCCTAGATTTTCTCAATATGCAGATCTTCAGAATTTACTCAGTATTTTGCAAAATATATAATATTAGGTAGATATTAAAAAATTATCTCTAAAACTTCCTACGAACTTATCAAAGCTAACGAAACATTATTAAGTGTAAAATGAAATATTTAATATAGCCTTTATGTTCCTAGGAAAGGTTAGATGGGCCTTATTCTGCACCTAATTGGGAGGCCAATCATACCCCCCTACTGAAATTGTTACTCAGACTCTGAGAAACATATTCATCCTTCTTGCTCTATTGTTATTCATGTATGCCCCTGATGACTTTTCCGACATCCCATACTGATGTGGATGTAGCTTCCCCTGATAGATGGAAGCCTGCATGCTCTTCAATTTCTTCCTTTGCCTTTGGATTGGGTTGTATTTTTTTTTTTTTTCTATATTTTCTTCTAATTATTTATTTGATTTTGTTATTCCTAAAGTATTTATTGATTCTCCTCCTCTCATGATTTGAAATATTTTCTCACATATTTGGGCAAGAAAATTTTGCATAAGGAAGTACTAGTCAAATTATGATATTGTAAAAGAGAAGAGAGGTTCATCATTTTAAAGGTAGGAAAGGAAAATAATTGTCATTGATTACTCCTCTTAATTTTTTAACTTTGACTCTCCTGAAATCAATTAAGTTAACTAGTTGCTTTGATGTTTAATTCAAATTTCCTAACACATAAAATTCTCTTGGATAACTGAGATAATTTGAAAATGTTTTTGAAATGTGAGTGGGAAGGATTGTGACTTACACTTCTTTTGAATATCCCCTTTCCTTTTAATTCATTTGAATCTTTCATGGATGTTATGGGAAAAAATTGTCTTCTTGTAGCTATATGTAGGATCCTATAGTAGCCTGTGACTTTCCTATTGCATTGGTTTGTAGACCCTATAGCTTCTTATGTAATGGAGGCTGTTGTAGCAAAATAAATTTTTGACAGTCTTGTTTCAAGGTTAAGGAAAAAATTACAACATGCACCCTTGCCCTATTCAACACACCATATTCTTAAATAAATTCTCAACCAATCCAACTATTTTTCTTATTAGAATTCAAATTGTAAATTTGGAGTGTGTTTTTTCTTGATGACTGAGGTGTTTTTGAAATACATATGCCAAATGTTGGAGAGGAGGAATTTTTAGGTACATTTCCTCTAAATGTTTCCTTTCTTCTCAAGGCTCTAATGGTTGTTTTGGGTAAAAATTTCCTTCCTGTAGCACTTTTTCATATTCTTGTAGCCACCTATAAGATCTTGTAGTGGCTTGTCTGTATCCCGTAGCAACAATTGTAGGTTCCTGTAGCATCGAGTTTTCATGCCGAGAGGTAGTGGGTCCACCATTTTATTTTTATTTTTATTTTTGTTATTTTTTCTTTTTCTTTTAAATTTTTTTCCCATTGTTTTCATATACAATATTGTATACAAAATAAACTCGGAGTGATTTGGGTCAACTGAATTGGCCCCCACATACCCCTTCGTACTCCTTGTCCTCTATCATGACTAAATGATAACGACCCACTTTCTTGAGCCTTTTCTAATTTTGTTTTGTTCCTCTCCCACACATGTGGGTGTCCTGGTGGAAAAGTGAAGTTGAATACTATATAAGGCCGAGATTACTCGGCTGCTAATTATGGCTATAAAAAACCTTTTCCTTCATACACGTTCAATATTTTCTCAAGCTAGAATAGGCTCGAAGGGTGAGGTTTGAGAATTGCATACCTGCACCCTACCTAGTTATGCTTTTGCAGGTGATTTGACTATTGGAATTTTGGTGTGACTATTGTAATTATGATGTGATCATTGGAACTCCTCCTGATGGTTCTAAAGTTACTAGTGATGTAATAAGGAAGCTTTGGTATTTCATTCATTTAATTTGGAAGTTTTTGTAGTTTATGTTGTTGATGGAAATTCCTCAGGCTCATGTTGTCAAAGTTCTAACGTTGTAGCTAACCTAGAGTTGTTAATTCCCAATGATGAAGGATATTGTAGTAGCCTACAAGAATCCTTGTAGCTTCTCAAACCCATTTTTTGAGGCTCCTGAAGAGTTGTGGTCTTCTAAATTCTCAGATTAGTGTTGAAAATTTGATCATGTAGGGTTTATGCAGGCTTCTATAGGATTTCTTGTCTTCATGTAGTAGCCACATAGGGTCCTTAGGTTCATAATTTTCTCTAAGTGTGGCCTTCAAAAGTTTTGATAATTCATGGTGAGATTTCTATTGGTGGTTGGAACTTGGAAGGTATTTATTTGATGGTGATGCGTGAAAATAGATGGAGGGTTGAGTTTTTTATGGATGGTGAGTGGGATAGTGGTGAGGAAGTGAAGGATGATTGAGTAGATAGGTGTTATGGGCTTCCATAGGTTTCCTGTCTTGCCAACAAGTGAAAAACTTCAAGTTTTCCCCTCCTCTCTCTGCTTGGCATCTTCATATAGCAATAGAGGGACTTTCCAATAGAAATTTAGTCCATTTGTAGAAACAAATGAAGGGACTTGGTAATGAGAGAAGAAGCTTGGAAAAGGTGGGAAATGAGTGGAACGAATGCAAAGAGGCTGACTGAAGGCTTTGAAGGTGAGTTGTTAGGCCTTGAAGTTGATCTTAATTGATTACTTGTTGTAATATTGTTTCCCTTGCATCATTATGGGGCTACTTGATGGTGCCTTGGAGCTGAAGAATGTGTTTTAGATGCCTCATGGAGCCTTGCTTCTTCATTTTTGACTACATGAAGGTATTCTTCCTTTTTGGATGCATTGAGATCTGGTTCTTTCATTGTTGTCTAGTCTTTTTCCTCTCATTTTTGTGTTCTTTTATGATCAAGATGATGATACCAAGGCCCTCTTGGTATTTCTTCGTCAAACTATGATTAAAAGTTGTGGCTCTATTAGGCACTTGAAGGTTGCTATAGGAAACATAGTTTCCTATAGAAATCACAAAGATTCCTTAAATCACTATTTTTTGGAGTCGTGACAACTGTGCATAATTCATGGGGATTAGGTAAGAGTGTTTTGTAGGTAGACATGGTGGAAAAAGGAAAATGGAATGGTCAAGTCATGACTTTGACAAGGAGGAAAGAAACTAGCCCATACAACAATGCCAATTTTCAAAGTGTTGGGATTTCAATTTTTCTTGATTGGATTGATGAGGATGATAACTAGAGACATGGATTTGTAGATTTGTTTTTCTAAATCAACATTATCCTGTATCATTTCAGGGCTTTCTTGTAGCAATTTAGGACAACAATAAAAAACAAGTGGGAAAGGCTTAGAAATGATGGGTGGAAGCTATAAATCGCTGGAAAATGATGTGAAGAGGCTTCCTTTACTTTTAGGGGGTGAATTCTCTTATGTTCGGTAGGCTAGCTGAGTTGTTCCTGCACGTTCAACTAAGTGAGAAAAACCCATTCTATTTTAATCATCTTTTCTTTTTTTTATCTTATTTTCTTTCTTTTTTCTTCTTTTTCTAGAGGCCCACTAGTCACATCATAGAGGTTTTTAGCTAGTAGGTCTACCCTAGGTGCCTTAGAGTAGGTTCTCACCTATAATACTATTTTTTATATTTTCCCAATTCACTAATCACCTTAGAGAGATTTTCAACCAGTGAGCCAATCCCAGGCACCTCACAAGAGGTTTTCACTTGAGATTTTTTATTTTATTTTTTTCCCTTTCTTCTTTTTCTATCATACTCTACTTGAAGAATAAAATCTATTTCAAGTATAGGAGTACTTCCAATGAAGCCATGTGCACAACAAGTTGACAAATTAACACATGTGTAGGCTCAAAATATATTCTTTGACATGTACTTGAATATGAGAGATCAACTACTTTGATCATGTTAAGGGTTGTTGAAGAAGAGAGTGGTACTCCAACTTAATGATTTTTTGGAACCAAAGCTTAATATAGTTGTGATGCCCTTGGTTCACTTACTCATAATAACTCTCTATGTCTTCTTCTTCCATGAGATTTAGATCTTCTACCTTTTGTTGATTAGTCTCTTGAACACATGCTCCAATGGTTGCTTTCCATCAAATGTAGTCCATGATTCTTTAGTCCCCTCTAGAACGTTTTCTTCCAGATGTTGTTCTTCAATGATAATAGGAGGATCTTCATTTTGAAATATTTTTCCTGATATAAGATGAATACCATTTAGATCAAGAGGAGTTGTTTGGAAGTTTTGTACCTCAACATTGTAAGTGGAATGAGTTACTTTATTGTTTGGGTTTGGAATTTATTGTGCAGATAGTTGAGTGTGTGTGGATCTTTGAGCTAGATGTGGTTGAGGTTGTGGTTGTGGTGAATGTGGATTTTATGGATAAACTTAAGTATTTAATAGAAACAATTCTCCAAATTATTGAAGATTCTCCTATGTCATAGAAACGAAGTTGGTATTCCTAAGTTAAGAGGGAGGCTGGATAAAGAAAAGAGTATATCTCTCAAGTTGAGATGGAGGGCATATTATAGTCATGATGGATACCTTGAAGAAGAAAATTGGAGAATTCACAGTGAGGGGCTATTGAAAGAAGGAAAGTTGGATTTGGTTATTGCACGTGAAGTAGGAAAGGAAGCATAATGATTGAGGAAATATTTGTCAATATTTGTTTGGAAGTCTCAAAGTAATATTGTGACGAATTCTGAGACAACTTCAAGTAGTCAAAAGACTCCAAAGGTTTGTGTTTACTCATGAGTATTTGAAAGGTTGTTACTAATTAGAGTTGTGACTGTTCAAGTAAATCTCCTAAAGGTTTTTGGAAAATAATGCTTAAGGTTAGAGAGATTTGATGTGTTCAGGCATTGAGTGTGTATAATACCTACGAGGACATCTAATAGACATGTGTATTGATGTCTAGATCCCAAAGAGTAAGGATGGCATTGGTCATGGAGCTTTGACCTTGGATACACACCTATATCCCTGGGTTGATGGTTAGCAAGTAAGCTTGATGGCATCTACATTGGATTAAAGATTTAGTCAATCTTAGTCCCACCCAGATAAACTTCCCTATGTCATGAATCTAGTTCATGGCACCGTAAGTTCCTAAACTCTTCATGTGTTTTGATACCTTCCATGTAATTGTATATGTAATTATGAATACCTCCCTAGTTAAGGAGTGTTGAAGAATGTAACTAGGTTCGGTCTTCATAAATTGCATTTAAGTCACAATGAAATGTATTTATCAAAAGAATGAAAAAGAAATTATTATTATTATTATTACTATGATGACTTATTAAATCTTGGGTTTCATGCTTGGGTCATCATGTTTTAGGTCAAATTCCCCATTGAGGACTTATATGATTTATTCTTAGTCATTAGAGTCATTTTCCATTAAAAGAGACCCTTATTGGGCTTTTTAATTATGTAAAAAGAATTAATATTGAGTCAAATAAGCTATTTGTCACCTCCACACCAAGTCTGCCTCAAGGATATCAATTCAACCTTAACCTGGGTAATTTTACCTCACCATAAGCCTATATATATAAGCAGTTTTAATTCATTTGGAGCATATCTCACTCACTTAAGTTCGATATCCAAGAAGAAGAGCTATGAAAGGGTGAAGTTGGAAAAGGAGGCTAAAAGGAGTGTGAAGTTGGAGAATAAGGAAGAAAAGGCCAAGATCAAAATTTTGGGCTATCTTTCTCTCTCTCTCATATGGATTCCTCTAGGAGATAGAAGTATCTTTAATCAAGTCGAAGTTGTTGCTGCTACTACTGCCAGTTGCTGAGTCAAAATTTCTATTGCAAGTTGTTGCTGCAAGGTCAAAGTAGCTGCTGAAGGCTTTTCATCTGCAAGAAGGAAGAAAGGGATGGCTTGGTGTGGAGGAAGTTTGTGTCTAGGTCAAGAGTCTTGGATTATCTTAGGAAGTTATCAAGGAAGAGTTGTTGATTGGGTTTTCCCCTAGTTGTCTGCCTATATTTGGTGTATGTGATATTTATGCTATTGTTTTGGTAATTTCTTGATGAACTAAATGTTAAAGGAAGAAAAAAAGGATAAGAAAGTCACAAGTAATTATCTATATAAAAAAAAAAAACTTTCTGCCTTTCTGATTTTCTAACACTCATGAACCATTTAAGAGCTATATCTTTCAATGTTACTAGAAACTATATCAATTTTTGAGTGTTTAATAAGTAACCATAAGATCTAAAAAGTATTTCAAATTCAAAGAGAAAGGTTTCTAGATATTTTAACCTCAAGAAAATATGGAGGGATGTTCTTCATATGAATGTTGATATTAGTATCCAAAATGGTAAATCCAAGAGGACCTTCCTCATTGTCATCATCTCCGTTCATTTATCTACCTTCTCTACCACCTATTCTTCTTCTACCTACAAAAGTGGATGGTGATGTGGTTCTTAGTGCACCATGTGATCAAGTGGGGGGTTTGTGATATTGGAGATGTATTTTTCTATTTTTGTAATTTTTTGAATGAGAATGCTAATGCAATATAATTTTCTATTTTTGAAATGAGTAATGCCTAATTCAAATTTCTTTGATTTTTAATAGAAATTAAAGGAAGTGAATCAACTAAGAAAGAAAACAATGCATACTTTGGCATTTCTCGGGAAGAGATGCCAAAAAGTGATACGACTTGATATTACAACAAGAATATTTTTACTCCCAATGCTACCAACTTTAATTATCAATATGGAGTTCATACAAACTTAAGAGGTGTCAACACTATGTGTTAAACATGCAATGTGTCCTTCTTTCGCTAATCCGATGCAATGAAGTGAATGAAGATGCACATATACCACTATGTTGTAAGCCTATATTAACTTTGCATGGAAAAGAATGATTGAAATATAGCCTATTTTATTGTAGGGAATCAAATGGAAAGAAAGAAACCCCAACATAATTGCATGAAAGTAAATGAAAAAAGAGTAAACCTAATCTATTTTGCAGAAAGGAAATAGAATAAAAGTAAACTTAATCCATTTTATAAAAAGGAAATTACCGGAAAGTAAACCTAACTTATTTTGCAAAAGATAGACCTATTCTATTGTAGGAAAGGAAAAGGAAATTCTATTCCACTTGCAAGAAGAAAGTTAAATGCTAAATAATGTTGAAGGTAAATCACTGCCATTCTATTTACCTTATAACATAAACAACATAACCTAGTTGTAGAATGAAACTAGGACTATGAAAGAAAAGTGCCTAGGGGATCTCCAGTCTTCTCAAATCCATATTCAAGGTTTAAATGACATTATGGAGTGATGAGGAAGAAGAAAAAAATCTTTGAGGTAATTCTAGAATCGATTTGAAGAATTTTGTGCATTGTTATAAGATTGCTATAAGATGAATGTTTCTTGAGTTAACCTGCTAAATGTCCAAGCTAATCAAATGAAAATGTCATGGGGTATATATTATATATATATTATATTATGATATATATATTATATATATATATATATATATATTATATAATATATATATATATATATATATAATATATATATATAATATATATAATATATATATAAATATATATTATATAATATATATATATAGGTTTCAATAAAAAGTGGATAAAACTCAAAGAATTCATTAGACTTGCTAAAATTAAATAGAAAGTTATTACTAAAATTGGAAATTTTAGAACAGTGAACTAGCAAGATGATCCAAGTACCCAAGTGCCTAAGCTAATCAAATGAAAATGTTATGGGGTAATTTTTTTTTTTATTAATTTGGATGTTTTTATTTTTCAATCCAAGTGGAATCTATTGAAAAATGCATAAATAAATTATCAATTTGATTTTTCCTTGATTAAATTGAGAAATTTGAATTTCCACATCAACAGACAACTTGGATGTAGTTAACTTGTGTGACATGGCTTGTGTCACCTAGTTTACTCAGTAAATTTGAGTTGGAGGAGTTAGAGCTCAATTAAGCATGTGTGACTGGTAATTTGTAGCAATCAAGGTCATCTATTTCAAGTTTTTTTTAGTTAAACTAGTTCCAACTCTTCGAGGAACTAATGGAAGGTTACTTGTGTAGTGGGACTTCTGTCAAACTCAATGATCATCCATTTAACTGATTAATCAACCCAAAATATCTAGTGCATGTAGAGAATTCGAGTTCCCCGATTGTGGTGGAGATTCCAGGGAAGTGTAACATTAGCTGTAGACTAGTCTTGAGTGTATAGGTGTTGCATGTAGTTAGATGATGAACCTTGGGAATTGCACAATCCATTTTGGAGAAATTCCTAAGTAATAGGGTCCTAATTTCTCAAGGAATTGCACAAGGAAATAGGGGCTCAAGAAGAGGAAAAATTTGCAGAAGTATGGTTCAGAGCTTCTCAATGAGAAGAGAGATAGGTTATTCACTTATAGGCTATGCTCAGTTGAGATAAGTAATTGTAATACATTTCTATTCATCAGATTAATGAAAGCTGGAAAAGGGTTTTTTAGCATATTTCTTTCCCCTAGAAAACGTACTGTGTACATGTGAGTTAGTTCCCATTGCATGTTTGTGATTGATGTTCTAAATTGTGAATTAAATTTCGTAGAGCAGTAGAGTAGGGTTGTGTCTTGTGATTTTGATTAAAACTTCATGAGAAGTTTCAAATATACACCATAATTTCTACATGGTATTAGAGAAAGATTCACATTAGAGTAGGAATTTCGAAGTTGTGTATAAGGAGGTTCGGATTTGCAATTTAGTGTAGTAGGATCTCTTCAAAGTTGGAAATATGACCTTCAACGGGCTGGTGCTAGAGTATGCCTTGGAAGGCAACTCTAATTTCATCGTATGGAGGCAATATTGGATGACAATAGATTGCTAGAATACATCAAGTGAGATGTTGCAAAAATAGAAAAATATGATGCCCATAACCTAGCCCACTGGAAGAAATATGAAGCCAAGGTGAGGAGAATAACATTAGAGGGAGTATGAGAACACGTTGTCACCAATCTCCATGGGAAATAAAATCCTTATGTAATGTGGCAGGAACTAACAAATCTGTTCCATAATAACAACGACCATAGGAAACTAGCACTCAAGGATAAACTTTGAAATATCAAGATGCAAAAGAATGACAATATTCAATAGTATCTGAGTAGGTTCACACAAGTTTTCAATGGGCTTGTAGGAGCTGGTGTTACTGTAAGCCTACCCCTTCTAAGGCTTCCCCAGAGTTGGCATAGCTACCAAGATTTAGTGACTGGGAGGGAGAAACCACCAAATTGGGAACACTTATGGTTTGATTTGGTACAGGTGGAAACAAGAAAAAATACCTGAGATGGAACTTCATATAATGGAGAGGATGAAGAAATAGTTTAATTTGTTTGAAATTTAAAGAAAGGAAAAGGGAAGAAATCTCAAATCAAACAAGAATCTAGCTAAGAGGGCAAGGATAAAGATTTGTCCAAAATTAAATGCTTCCATTGTCATGAATTTTGACATTATGCCATAAAGTGTCCATAAAAGAAGGCAAGCAAGAATACCTCAGGAGAAGAAATAGGTGAAACCTTGGCTTCACAGTTTGAGATTGACTTTACCCTTATTGCATACATGGACAACACAATGATGGGGACCCTATATTGGGTGGGTGGACCTACCTATGGTTTTGTGGATGGATTTCACACATGGATTTGGACATGATGGTTTACTATCCATGGTATTTTGTGGATCTGGTCAAAGGAAATACGATTATGTTCTAATCCAAGGTTAATGGATTGGGGTTTACGGATGCCTCGGCATGTATATATATGTACTGTAACATTGAAAGGAACATAATGAAAAATCAATCTGGTAGTCCCGATTTTGGGATCCAAGGGAAAATATATGTGTATATATATTTTATGTTTTATGCTCTTGCCATTGTTTATTTTATGTTTTTAGAATTCATATGCAGGTAATTTCTATATGGGGTTAAAACCTATTTTGGTATCATAGCTATTTTGGCTTCAAGGGGAATCTTTTGCTGCTAAGGGTTTTTTTTCTCAGGCTTGTTGTAGACCCTATTCAATGGGAGATCTGCGGGATCAATTCTTGTGGTGAAAGAAGATGGTGAGCAGTGGAAAGATAGAGATCGATAAATTTAATGGTCAGAGTTTTGAGTTATGGAAACTAAAGATGGAGGATTTGTTGGTGGATAAAGTTTAGTGG
Source organism: Pinus taeda (assembly GCA_000404065.3). Classification (NCBI taxonomy): domain Eukaryota; kingdom Viridiplantae; phylum Streptophyta; class Pinopsida; order Pinales; family Pinaceae; genus Pinus; species Pinus taeda. Next base: position 33,092 of record APFE031755535.1, on the reverse strand, counting down.
ATCACGAAGATCTGGGTACTAAACCAACATCAATGTCAGTTGAAGACTGGACGAAGTTGGATTGAAAGGAAAAGAGCACAATACGATTGTGTGCCTCATATTCAATATTGCTTATTATATTAGGGGAAGCTTTAGCGAAGGCTTTGTCGGACAAGTTAGGGACATTATACCAATCTAAGTCTCTTGTGAATAAACTATTCCTACGGAAAAATCTGTATAACAAGAGGATGAAAGATGGAGGCTCAGTGACAGAGAATCTAAAAGAATTTAATACTGTGGTAAGCCAGTTATTATCTATTGATATTAAAATTTTAGATGAAGATAAGTGCGTCAATTTGTTGTGTTCTCTATGAGATTCGTGGGATAGTATGGTTCTTGCAATAGGTAACAATGCAACTACCTTGCAGTTTGATGAAATAGTCTCATCCTTGATGTCGAAACCTGAGATGAGACATAAAAATATGGAGGACCAGAATGGTGATGCCTTGTCTTTACGAGGACGGTCCTAGAATAGAAAAAAAAACAAGTCCTCGAGTGGGAGATCTAAATCTATAGGGAGATATAAATCTCCAGGAAAACCTATAAAGGTGTGCTAGAAATGCAGAAAGGAAGGGCACTTCAAAAGGGACTGTAAATCTAAAGCTTTTGAGAAAGAAAAGGGATCTGATGAGGCTCCTTCTACAGAGGCAAAAACCACCTCAGATGAAGGTGAGGATGTGTACTTGGATTATTCTTCAAGTACACATGTAGATCATGTGGCATGGTTGATTGAATTCGGTGCATTCTTTCACTTCACTCCCCATAGAGAGTGCTTCTACGAGTATGAGAAATATGATGGTGGTGATGTCTTCTTAGGGGATGAGAGGAAGGCTAGAATTTTTGGTTGCGGAAAATTCAAGTTGAAGTTGCAAGGTGGAAGGATTAAAACACTTCCGGGTGTTCTGCATATTCTTGCATTGGCTAGAAATCTGGTTTATGTAAGCAAGCTAGATGATGCAGGTGTAAAAACAATGTTCGAGAAAGATACCTGCAATATGGTTTGGGGAGCACTATTATTGATGACGGGAATTTGGATTGGAACTATGTACAAGCTTCAAGGTATCACTATTATTGATGGGTGCAGTAGTTCTGTGGTTCCTGATAGCAGAGCAAAAAATCTAGTGGTCTCTGGAGAAAAGAGCATGCTATGGCATCAAAGGCTTGGACATATTGGAGATAAGGGCCTTTGAATACTTCATGGTAATGTTATGGTAGAAGCTATGCCTAATAGCTCTATGGATTTCGATTTTTGTGAAAATTGTGTATATGGGAAGCATAATTGGGTGAGTTTCCCCTCTGGTAGTAAGAGGGCGAAACATATATTAGAGCTTGTGCACAATGATGTGTTTTGACCTGTGAAGGTTCCATCACTGGGTAAGTCTATGTATTATGTATCATTTATAGAGGACTTCTCAAGGAATACATGGATATATTTCCTTAGGAAGAAATATGAAGTAGTTGAAAGGTTTAAAGAATTTAAGGCTTTGGTGGAAAACCAGACAAAGAAGAAGATAAAAGTGCTAAGGATAGATAACGGTGGAGAGTTTTGCAAGAAGGAATTTGAAGAGTTCTGTAAGAAGTGTGGTATAGCACGACAGAAGACTAATCCATACACAACTAAACAAAATGGAGCTGTAAAAATAATGACCAAGCTGTTGATGGAAAGGGCAAGATGCATGCTCAGTGGTGGCGGGTTAGGACAAGAATTCTAGGCAGAGGTGGTGGAGACTGCATATTCATCAACATATCACCTTCATTAGTGTTGGAGGATAAGACTCCACAAGAGGTATGGACAGGTAAGAAACCTTCTCTTTCACATATGAGGGTATTTGGATGTGATGCAGATGTACATGTTCCAAAGGAGAAAAGAACAAAGTTGGATAATAAATATGAAAAGTGCATCTTTGTTGGATGTTGATGCAGGAGCATCAAGACCATGTTTTTCATTTGTAAATATGTGATAAAGGGGGTGTGACAATTTCTATATTTTATTAATTAATTTGTTATTAAAATAGGAGAAGGTGAGGATTTTGTAAATATCCTTTTATTAATTAAGAGGATATGAGAGAATTGGTTAAGGATATGAGGAAATTTAATAAATTAAGGATTTTAGGGATAAACACCTATCCTTTAGGGATGTTGAGAGATTTAGGGGTTTGTTGAAGATTTTAAGGGATTGAGCATTTAATTAAATGATTTTTAAAATTGTATAAATAGGAAGGGTTTTTAGAGAAAAAGACATTGAGAATAGTAAGAAGAGTCGAGAGCTGGTTGGGAACAACCAAGGCTGTGAGCCTTTGGTAAATTTGTAAAGGCCAAATGTTGAATATCTGGCCATGTACAAAGGGTTTGAAATTGAGTCGAATTTGTTTATATAAATAGGAATTGTTCTGGAATTTTGTGTGAGTTTTATATTTCTGGGTGAATTGGTATAATGAGTTAGAATCTTAATTTCAGTCATTTGACAAACTTTACATACAATCTCTGCACATAAGTTAAAATCGATGCTAGCCAGCATTATAGTTATGATGAATCTGTATGTCGAATTATAAGGGGCGCATTGTGAAATTTGTCTCTCCCACAGCTCGTTGATTATCATTTGATTGCAAAGGCACCGTGTGTGGTTCATTCCTTGACTCATCCATAACTTCTTCACTGCCCTTAGATTGGAAAACAGTTTTAGTTAGTTCTTCTTCATCAGATGGCACCGACTGTTTGCTTTCTTTGCTTAAAGGCTGTGAAGGAGATCCAACACACCCCTCTGTCATTGGATTCAGATTGCTTTCTGATCGCTTTAGGAGCTTCTTGTTTTTTTTAGCGGACTGATTAATCTTGGGCTTCATACCTTCCACAGCTAGGGTTACTGTTTGGTATCAATTTGCTGCAGGCTGTAGTTTTAGTTCATGGAATCAGGCGCCGTTGAAGAAAGAGATGTGGGAACATATAGCGGGGGAATATAATTTGCTGTGAGTATGTATAACGGATCACATATATAAGGCCGTCGATTGAATAATGTTTTATTTTGATAGATAGCTATATGAGTTTTGTCCGTCGCGGAATTCGGTCTATGACTGTCGGAGTGACTAAGGGTAAGGGCGCAGTCCAGCAAATATATACATATGAGATTGTTTATTGATATGGAAGATTTTATGCGAATTGTGTGAAACGAAGGGACTGTATGTGCATGTGGAAAGTGTTATGTGTGCCCTATTTCAATAGAACTGTGTTGTATGCCTGTGGTGGATTATAAATGGTGTGCATCCAGAATGATAGATCGCTAGAAGCATGTGGATTTATAGGGTAATTCTGGGCATTGAACTGTGAAAATTAAACCAGTGTATAGTGTATCGATAGCGCACCATAAATCCGTTGACCTGATTTTATTGAACAGTGAACCGAAATTCACAGAAAAAGGCAGCGAACTGTGTTATCAGTTTGCGCGGAGAGGTATCTCTTACAAGACTGAGAAACCAGCAATGCATCAAGTTGAGAGCAGAACTGTAGCGGTGGAATGGTGTTGACAATACCGTGGTATTGGGCCGCTATAAAACCCTATGTATAGTGTTCACCGTAACCACAATTCAGTTTGTGTGTTGTTGAAATATTATATATTGAGACCTGTGGTGTACGTTGACCTGCTGTGCGCACAAATGTGCATTGTTTATATTATGAAAGGCTGTGTGTGTTAAGACAGCGTTGCAGGTGATGGTATAGGTTCTGCGTTTGGTTGGAAGTTGTACAAGTGCTGACTGACTTGAATCGCTTGATTACAAAGGCCTCTGACTCTGGAAGACTAAGAAGGAAGATTTGCCGTTGAGCAGAAGCCAAGGACCAGAACTTATGAAGAATCTTACTGCATTTGATGATTCGTTGAGTGTTGAAGGCGCATCCAAAGTGCTGGACTGATAAGATGCATTCAAACGATAAATATTGAGCTTGCTAACCCGTGGTAGTTAGCATAGGAAGATCCTGGTTATGCAGGC
>APFE031755535.1:0-12612 GCA_000404065.3 Pinus taeda | reverse complement strand
AGCAATCTCCCTTTATGAGGCTACCCATTGTTTCTTGCTACTACTTATGAAAGCATCCACCTCTGAGCCAATGCTCTTTGATCTCCTACAAATCCTTTCTTACCTCTGCTTGGGCACTGATCCTGTGGAATTGGCATGACTGAGAGATTCTTGTCATTCCACACTTCCATTTCATCCCATCTTCTTCCCACAACATAAGATATTATTGCGTACTCTTCATGCTAGTTTCACTTCTCCTTTTCAATGCTGATACATTCAAAATAAACTAATTTATTCTTGTCATTAGTAAGAAAACAAAACCATACCTTCAACAATCATATGCACTTTCCTTTTCATCCTTTTTGGCTTCCAGCGTCTGACTTATTAGGCCTCCCTTAAGGCCATTCTCTTCCTTTACTAGAGAGAAACAAAGGATTTACTCCCGTTGAGAAGATCATCCTCATTCTTGCTCCAATCCTTCAATGGTCAAGTCCTGATAGAAGCTTTTCCCTCCAATTTCTTCTTTGCCCATATTTGGGTCTTCTCTTGACTGCGCAAGACTAGTGGAAACTTCTTTTTCACCCCCTCTTTCTTCAGCTTGCTCTTTTGATACTGAGCATTGAAGACAAACTTGAATTCATTTGGTATTATCTTCCTTTTTTTATTCAAATCCTAAGCTACTACATTTGCATGCATATGCTGAGGAGCATGCCATTTCTTCTCATTTCTGCAACCAGCTCTCTTGTGCCCAAATTTTCCACAATTTTATCATTTGATTTGGCCTATGAATGGGGTAGAGGAGTTACGCTTTTTGACAATTATTTTGTCAAAAATCCTATCACAGCCAACATGCCTTATCCTAGCCTTTCTATGCATTCTTGGGTTGCTACTACCAAACACATCTTGTTTCCTTTCATGCCATCTACAGTCTATGACTTTATGTCCAAAATTATTGCAAGAAAAACAATACCCATGAAAAGGATTTTGATCATAGAGGTTACCTTTTCTTTGAATTCTTTGTCCTTGAGTGGGAAAGGACCTTTTTTGGCTCTTCATTTTCGTTCCATGATAGTTTGCATTACTGCCTTGAGCTTTTTCTCTCAGCTTCCTAGCCCTCTTTTGCTGCACTACCAGTTACTACTTGTTAGACTTCTGCTGCCTCCTTTCATTCTCTCACTGCTACTATTGCTATACAACAACCTTTCTTTCTTTGTTGTTGGTGGAAGCTTGAACTCCCTTTTCAGGGGAATTTGACCCTTCAGCCTTTGCCTCATTGGAGCTAGGTTTTTCCTTGAAACCCAAAACAGTCTTGATGAGAGGGGATATTTTCTTGCCAAGCATCTCATCAATGAATTTCTTTCTCCCCTCAAGCTTATGATAATGAGACAACTCTTTATTTGACTTTTCTAATTCATGTCTCAATGAGATTACTTCATTTTTTAGTCTTTCACAGTAAGCTTTTTTCTCACTCAGCTGATTTGCTAGCATCCCATTCAATTTGCTAGCCTCTTGTTGCTGATCATTTAGATAAACTAATATTTTTCTCAACCTTTCATTCTCAAGCTCATAATTTTCAGTTTCTCCTCTTGCTTGAGATTTGCCTTTGATAAGTCCTTGATCTCCTTTACATCAGAGATCAACTTCTTTCTAAAAAAGATCTTTTCATTTAGATCCTTTTCTTTACTATCAAAGGAGATAGTTGAGATGCCACAAAGATCTAAGACCATCTATGTGGCTATGGAGTCTTCCACAGGTCTAAGGGTTATCCCTTCTTCATCACTTTTAGTGATACCTATATTCTCTCCACGAGATATACTCTCTTCTCCTTTAGAGGATCCCTTATTTTCTATTGCTACTAAAATGGGTCAATCCTCATTAAAAATAATAGATGCATGACTCTCTCTCTATATTCAATTGATTCACAAGAACATCTAGATAACGGATGTCTTTACATTTATCACAAAGAAATATCATACCTTTTGAGCAGCATAGTCTCTCTTATAAGACTTCTTCATCATCAACAAGAGTGTGATGAGCAACAAGTTTTTCATATTCTGGTTCATTGCTAGAGAAACAAAGCTCCTCAACCTATTCTTGATTCACACGCATAACTCCACCATGCAGACATTATAGTCCATCCAAAACTTCCATTGCTGACTCATAATGCTTCACTTTATTAGCATCTGACTTAGACAACCCTTTCATGATGACCTCCTTGTCTTTTTCATTTTTTTCATTCTTTTATCCATTCAACATAGAGCACCACATATCGACATCCAAGGCTATTAAATAGTCCACCATTCTAATCTCCTAGACTTCATAGTTGAGCTCATGGTCTAATCCATTTAAAAATGCAACTCCTTCTGCTATTAGCCAAGCTAGATTAGCCATTATTTCCCATTGATATACCTTCTAGCGATTAAGCTATTCGTGAAGGAACTTGGCTCTAATACCAATTGTTCGAAATAATGATAATACTGAGGGGGGGTGAATCAGTATTAAGGATAATTTTAAAATTTTTATGCCTATTTACTTTTCTTATTCAAGCTTGGCACCCATCCATACAATCATCAACAATATGTAATATTGCAACAGCATGAAATCATCATATAAGCATATACACCATGAGAATCATACACATGAGACACACGGTTTTTCGCGTGGAAACCCTTTCGAGAAAAAACCACCAAGCTTTTTGTTATTTTTGATGTAAAATAATCATCTACCCTATTACATCAATTTGTTTTATGAGAATTCACTCACAGGAAGCACAAACTCCTTGTGATTGTTTACTAGCATCGACTAATAGGAACCACCAACTCCCTCTTGTTGTAGACACCTTTCCAACTTACTAGAAGAACCATGTGAGGCATCGACCTCACGGATTTGTTGAAAGCACCAACTTGTAGCTCCTTGGATTTATGCAAGCACCAACTTGCAGGAGGCACCAACCCTCAAGCCTTCTAAAGCATCCACTAGAGATGGAAGCACCAACTTCCTATATGCAGTCACCAACCCACACTCAAATAGGGACTGTATGTTCACTGTAAATAGAGGTCAGTATGCCTGATCTCAACTTTGTTCTTTGCTCACTCTGCAACAACCCACTGATCTACTCAACAACAATCACTCATCACCATCCACACAAATCTCTATTCCTTACTCTTCATCGGCATGCACTCAGCTCTTGGCCTCTTTCTCTCCACAACACACATACAAATCTCAGCCTCCTTTCTCTATGCATAGGCAACATCCTCCTTTACTCACAGTGCACATGCAACTTCGACCTTTCTCACACAACACAACTCTTAGGGTCTCTACCTATGCATAGGAATTCTCAGCCTTTCTTTGTAGAACAAGCTCTCTTTGAGCCTTACCCAACAATGGAATCACACAGATATTTTTCCAGTTATCTCTAACTAGAAACTATGCTACTTCCACCACATTACTCATTTGAGCTCCTAGGTTTTATTCCTCTACTGCCTCCCTGATCGATGATGCCACATTATCCTATGTTCACAATATGCTAGTGTGCCTTGACATGGCTCTGCCACTGCATTAACCATGAGAATGGGCACTTTGATTGTTTCTCCATAACGAGAATCAATTCTCAATCCACTTGCACACTCTAACCAAAAACAATCCTCTCTACTTGCAGCTGTCACATCACTAAGGTTCTCCATATCTATTCATGGTTTCACAGTACTTCGGCATGGCTTCTTTGTGGATCATTGTCCTTATTTCCTTGCCTTTGAATTTTTTTTTATGGTAATGTTGTCCTCTATTTCTTATTGCATATTCTTCCACATAATTAGCCCTTTTTCAATTACCACCTTCTCCGTGCCTTCATTCAATATTGCAGCTGCCAACCCATACACCTTTAACTCCTTGTACCATGCTTATTAGAGAAATTCCACCTCATGCTTCACTGATATTCCTCAGTCTCTTGCACTTTTCTCCTTTGGAATTTGTTTTATTATATGATCGAGATGATGAATATGAACATTATACCACATTGGAGCCTCTTCTGTATTGTAACTTAACGTGAGGTTCTGATATTGTCCTGGCTCCTTCAGCTTAGCTCCTTATCGAAACTCCACCATAGGATCACTTCTTGTGACCATTGGTATAGAACTTAGGTGCTATGTCCTTTAACATCCTATGGGGGGCCTTTCTCCTTGTGTTATTGCTCTATGCCCTTAGTTTTCTGGGCTTGATGACCAAGTGCCAACAAAATTAGAAGCTCTTCTTATTAGAACTTTTTCAATTGCTAACTGTTATAAAGTGTCGACATCCTCAATCCTCTTATCGTCGACTTTCAATATGACATCATCACTACCATGTGGCGACTCCTGAGTGGTGACACATGTCACCCAGATATGGCCCATTAGACCACCTAATATGGTTCAATATGCCTGCGATGTGTCTCGTTATACTGCCACATCATGGTGACATCAGCTACCACTTGTCCCTTATTGGAGGCAATCAAATCCTGCCATGTGTCTCTATCGGAGCCAATCACATACTACCATGTGTCCTTATTAGAGCCAATCATATGCAACCACATGTCCTACTAGAGGAGAGAGAAAAGGGCCTGCACACCTTTGGTTTTGTGATGAAATCCTTTGTTAATTATCTTTTGGCATTCCCGACGGATTTTAACACTATCAGTGCTTTACCCATATCATAACTTTTTTAAAGGGTTCACATAAATAATTTCTGATTCTCTGATTGCCGATATACCTGATGCATTGATGCTCCAATATGCATGACCTTCGATGTCACCACATGTCCTGCTAGAAGAGAGAGAAAAGGGTCTGAACACCTTTGGTTTTGCGATGAAATCCTTCGTTAATTCTCTTTTGGCATTACCGAAAGCTTTTAACACTATCGATGCTTCACCTGTATCGCAACATTTAAAAGGTTCACCACTTGGAAATTTTCAATATTGCAATTGTTGATATGCCTGAATACGATGTTGCGATTCACCGATATCATTGGACCTTCAATATGAAATTACTGATATTCAAATGTGCCATTATGCCTGACCTTCCGAGGTGCCAATGCTCTAATATCTGAGGACCTCGGATGTTGCGACCATCGATAATGTGATGCATTGATAATGAGATGACCGATATCTCTGAAGCTCTGACGTTATGATCACTGATATCTCTAGGCCTTTGATATGAGATCTCCGATATTTTGGATTTCCAATCTCTGATATGTCGATATTCCTTCCTACATAAGACTTAAAATCCCCGAACTTCAGCAGGCCATAATGTTTGAACTAGGAATCCATTTCTGGACTTCTACATATTGTTGGAAATCTCTTCCAGGGAACTTTCCAATGGAGGGGGTTTGATGTAAGCTTTGAGCCCATATGATAACTCTAAGATTGATCTAAACTCTCTGCCACTCTTTTGGTCCTTGAATTCCTGGATAACTGAAATCACAACCATCAAGGTGATCCTCTGCATGAATCCTAGAACTACCATGGACTTCCATCTCGCTCATCACTCTAATTGTCACTTTATATATTTTCCACTAAGCCTATTGCTATGATGATTCTCTACTTAAATCTTGCAGCTATCATAGGAATCCTTTGAGCCATGAACAAACATGGGATTCCTCTTGGGCCATCACTGCCAACATCTGTTGTGACAAGCATCCAAGCTAGCTTGGTTCACATCAATGCCAACTTCCCAACATATCTCCCCAACGTTATTTTTGACATCAATGGAAACACACTTGCAAATGCTTTCACTAGGCCACTATCCATCCAAGCAATGCCAACTATCCAACATAATACACCTCACTTCCTCACCTTACCAATAAAATGATTATGAAGTTTTGAAACTTCCTTACTTTTATCAATACAACAAATAAATAAATTTTATATGAGCTTGTGGTCTAATAATTAATGGAAAAGTGAAGAATATTCTAGACACATCTATTATAAATTAACATATCAAATAACAGGGACATATATATAGAATATCAATGGACATGCCATTATTTGCAAGTTTCTAGGCCTTTGACTATTTGACTTGGAATTTAAATGTTGAATTTCATCTACCTAAAAGATTAAAATGGGTTGTTGAGCTGAAGTTGAGGGTGAAGGGCTTCTTTAGGGTGATTTTTACTAATATAGAGAATATGGAAGATATTTTGGAAAGAGGCCATATTTATTCAACTTGTTGATCCTTCATTTACAATATTAAATAAAGTGATTTTAGACATAAATAGAACACTTATCTCTGGCCTAGTTTGGATGAAAATGTATTCTCTAATGCTATAATTTTGGGAAAAGGAAACTTTAGTTGGAATTGGCAATGATGCCTTAGAGGAATAGTTAAAATATCGAAATTCATAAGATTCATAGGTAAATGGTTATGTTTTTATCTATATCAATGCCTCTAAAGTCTTCTCGATATCCATTAAGATATCATACACATATGAAATCTAATAACAATACCTACATTACAAATATGTTTCTTTTCAAGATAGGTTGAAGTATCATTAGTATGACCATTTATGTGGAGAATGTCCCCAATATAAATAAGCGATCAAGGGTTTAAAAAAACTATGAAAGGAGAAATATGCTTCTATCCAAGTCCAAGGGAAATAAATTATATAGTTGACATGAATAAGAAAAGGTCCCTACAAATGAAAAAATAATGACAAAGAGGGAAATATTAAAAAAAAAAAACCATGAACTTGAGGAGAACTAGGTTGCAACACTTTTGTAAATCAATCAACATAAGATATACATGAATCAACTAAAGAGGAGGTATTGTTGTAAATAAATCCATAAAATAATATATGTCATAGCTAAAGAAAATAAATATAGAGGAAATGGAAATCAAAAGTACAAAAAAAATGAAAGGGAAAGATTAAGTCTTATAGGAGTAAAGAGGGGAAAACACACAAAAACAAAAAACTATATAGAGTAATTCAAGGAAGAAGAGATGGGGGATATACAATGAAACTGAAATCTAAATATGCTAAGGAGATATTTAATGGAAGCACAAAGTAATAATTAGCAATAATCCATAAATAAATGATATAGATAGAGGGAAAAAAAATAATAAAGGAGGAAAAAATTGTGGTAGCATGTCTTGGGCATCAAAACCAACAAGTTGAAGAACAAAAATGACATGCTAACATTAGTAGGAAGGAATACTAACACCATCAATATCCAAGAGGAAAGTGGAATTTAATAAATGATAGTAGGATTAAGACTATAGACACATTGTTTCAACCCACCCCAAAACAAGTTTAAATTGAAAGTACTATTATGGAATATGTAAGAGCTTAGTTTTAAAGGTGAAGATAAAATGATGAAAGAAAAGGTTCCAACAAACAAGATAGCTATAATTTTCACTCAAGAAACTAAGTGCTTACAAGGAACTTTTAAATTGATATGTGTTAATTAAAATTGGGAGGTAGTTTCTTTAGACTAGAAAGGATTTTCAAGAGTTTTGGCCATCATTCGAAATATAGGTTAGATTTTGTTACAAGATTTCAAGGAAACCATATGGTGCTTGGTATCTTCGTATCAAGAGATGGTTATTGGAAAAGAGGGAAAATTACAAATGTTTATGGGCCCACATATTATAGAAGTAAAGTGGCAATCAAAAGTATAGAAAACATGAAAGGGAAAGATCAAGTCTTATAGGAGTAATTAGTGAAAACACAAAAGAACAAAAAAATATGTAGAGTAATTCAAGGATGAGGAGATGGAGGAGATAGAATGTAACTAAAATATAAGGATGATAAGGAGACGTTTAATGAAATAACAAAGCAATAATTAGTAATAATCTATAAATAGATGAGATAGGATGGAAGGAGAAAAAATAGTAGAGGAAAAATTGGTGGTAGAATGTCTTAGGAATCAAAACCAACAACTTAAAGAATAAAAGGGATCTACTAAATTTTTTAGGAAGTAACACTAACACCACCAAGATCCAAGTGGAAAGTGGAAGCTAATATATGTTAGTATTTAAATACTATAGACACATTTTTCTACCCCACTCCAAAACAAGGTTAAATGAAAGTACTCCTATGGAATATGTAAGAGCTTAGTTTTGAAGGTAAATATTAAACGATGAAAGAAAAGGTTGTTGCAAATAAGATAACTATATTTTACACTCGAGAAATTGAGTGTTCATAAGGAAATTTTAAATTGACACATGTTAATTTAAATTGGGAGGCATTTGCTTTAGACTGGAAGAGATATTCAAGAGGTTTGGCCGTTTTTTGAGATCTAGGTTAGATTTTGTTGCAAGATTTCAAGAAAACTGTATGGTCCTTTGTAGCCTTGTATTGAGAGATGGTTCTTGGAAAAGAGGGAATAGTAAATTTTTTTATGGGCCCATATCTTATAGGAGTAAAGTGGAAATCAAAAGTACATTAAACATGAAAGGGAAAGATCAGGTATTATAGGAGAAAAGTGGGCAAAACACATAAAAATAAAAAACTATATAGAGTAATTCAAGCATGAGGAGATGGAGGAGATATAATGCAACTGAAATTTAAGTATGCTAAGGATAGTTTTAATGAAAGCACAAAGCAATAATTAGTAGTAATCCATAAATATATGAGATCGGATAGAAGGACAACAAATAGTAAATGAGGAAATTTTTGTGGTAGCATTTATTAGGCATCAAAACCAAAAGCTCGAAGAATAAGAAGGATCTACTAACATTGGTAGCGAGGAACACTAACACCATCAAGATCCAAGAGGAAAGTGGAATTTAATAAAAATTATTAGGATTAATATTATAGACACATTGTTCTACCCCACCCCAAAACAAGGTTAAATCAAAGTACTCTTGTGGAATATGTAAGAGATTAGTCTCGAAGGTAAAGATAAAATGATGAAAGAAAATACTTTGAAAAGCAAGGTAATTATATTTTCTCACTCAAGAAAATAAGTACTCACGAGGAAATTTTAAATTGACACGTGTTAATGAAAATTGGGAGGTAGTTTCTTTAGACTAGAAGCGATTTTCAAGAGGTTTGGCCATTATTTGAGATCTAGGTTAGATTTTGTTACAATATTTCAAGGAAACCATATGGTGCTTGGTAGCATCATATTGAAAGGTGGTACTTGGAAGAGTGTGAACATTACAAATGTTTATGGGCCCACATCTTCTTAGCTAAAGGAATATTTTCTAAATAGTATGCATTCTCATGGTGCCTCAAACGAATATTCTCTTTAGATTATTTGAGAAGATTTCAATCTTATTAGATCTCTAGAAAGGAAAAATAAGGATTTTGTTAATAATCCTCTAGATTTTTAACTCTTTTATAGATTACATACTAGTGACTTTGACATAGGAACAAGGAACATACTTTTAACTATACTGGTGACTTTGACATTTACATATGCATCTAGATGTACAATAATTTATGTTCGGCTAGGACATAGCATCCACTATATCCACCAAAGGAAACAAGAATATCTTCACCATTGTTTGAAGTAAGCACTAGAATTGAAGGCTATAGAGATTGGATACAATTTTGTTAAAACATACCGTATACAAAACAATAGCATATTGAAGTAGAGAGATAAGGAAATGGGTATAACAAAATGGTAGTTGAAGATATGAAAATAATAGGGAAATATCTAGAAGCAAGTTGGATTGAACTTTCATTTACAAATAAATTTCATAAACTAGTTATATGATGAAACCAAAAATACAAACAACCAATACAAGATGAAAGTAGACCAATGGATAAATAAGATCAATTTTCATATACAATCCAGAAGAATAAGATAAATTTTCATAATTATATAAAAATAATAGAAAAAGAGACTTAGATTCCCAAGTTAGATAGACGACATTGACTATTCGAAAATGAGCCTATTTTAAGAATATCTTCCCATGTAAAATACCTCATTATATAAGTCCAACAAGAGGATGATTTTTTCTTTTATTGGGTCTTCCACAGGCATTCCGAATACTACTTGTGCTTTTCTTGAAACCTAGATTCACACCAAAACTTATACCAAAATTTGCAGCGAGAGCCCCTATAGTTGGGTTTTTTGACTAATTTAAGGAGTCTTTAACCTCATGATCAACATAATTTAAACTTGAGACTAAATTGTCAATGTAAGAATACTTGGTCATTGGAAATTTGAATTTGGATTTGACATAGGTAGATCTATAAACTTGTTGTTGGTATATTCAAATTTCAATGTGAAATCAATGACCCAACACCTTATTGATAGAAGTATTTGACCTAGGTGCAATAAATTTCAGGTTAGTTAACTTATGGCTAGAGGATTTCAATTTCAGAGCAATAATGTTTGATTCCAAAAATATGTTAATATATGAGTTTTTCTTGGACATGTAGGGGAAAATGTGAGAATTGATAATGTTGTATTGGTTCATGGACTAATATTATTAATTTAATAAAGGTCACAATCGTAGAAAGGTCAATATTATGAAGACCTCATTTAAGGTTTTGCACTTTTGCATATTAAACTTCAAACTCTGGTATTCATACTTTTTACTAATAAAAAATTAACTGTAAACCTAGGTAGCTTAAAAATTGAAAGCTTTAATCAAAATAACAAAGTTGGGATACATTAGTATACAAATAGAAAATTCTATAGAAATTATGAACATGTTCATTGATTCACAAGTACAATATATAAATAAGAAAGTCCCAAAGTTCGATCTCTCTACAAAACTAATAGACTGCAAATAAACTAGTTTTGTACTTTAGTCCTCATGCATGACGAGACGACATCAAGTTCCCTATCAATATCTCAGATATGATTGGTAGCTTTCTATATAATATTTTTTTTTTCAAAATTGGAGAAGAGTATTTTTGATTGATTATGCATTTTAAAAATTGCAGTAGAGTATTGACCCATGCATACTGAGCAGTGAAGCTCTCATCATCATATATCTATTGAAAATTGAATGAAAGATAAAATTCTCTGATAAAAAGTGAATGAGTGAACTTGAGGTATGTCTTTCACCTGACGTACTCAAAGCAAACAGAGTTATAAAAGCAAAAAAAATGGGCTCAATTTTTTTAATGAAAAATGTATGTGAACATTTCATTAGAGTCTTTGAGATCCATTAGGCTATTGGGATTCAATTATATTCTAATTGACATGACCCAATAGATGATTAAATTCTATGATATCACTACATTAGTGGATGAGTTGATGACAATGGATGGGAAATTGATGTATGGAAGACCTAGAAAGAAAAATTATTCATTGTTTCACTATATATATATATATATATATATATATATATATATATTCTTTGGAATGAAATAAGTATTTAGTTTATATGGTTTCTATTATCTGTTGCTAGTTTTTAAATAATCTTTTTCTATCTATTTGCACTTGTAAGATAATAAACCAAGGTGGTTATGAATGAGTGTGACTTGGAGAATATCTAAGAAAATTAGTGTAGGAAAATATGTTTTGAGACAATGAAAAACCACATGATAACAATGAAAAATAGAGGTAATGCATCAAATTGAGTGTTTATAATAATAGGTCTTACATAAAATTCCAAATATAGGAAGCATCCCCATGGGAGAGTATCATGACCAACATATCCAATAAGTTTTTCCCAATATACCAGGTAACTAATCTCCGTACAATTTTTGAAAAACTAAGACCTGTTTGTTGAATTGTAAGAACTTTTAAAATCCAAACATGATCATTCAAATTGAATCATAAGAAATGTGAAACTATAGAAATGGTTTCCACATCACCCATTATGAATATAGTCTCTTTGGAATTATCTATATAATCTAATAGATGGTATTGTAGAAGCGTTCATAAAATCCAATGCAATTAATCAGTATTCATGTCTATAATCTAGAAAAAGGGACAATCAAACGTGAAGCATGGTAATGATGCATTGTGGAGAAGAGATGGTGTCTTAAATGGGTGTCCATGTTAGTGCCCCTACTAGCCATTGAAATTAAGTGATTTCAACAAGGAGGGCATTGAAAGATGCAATTCATCTCCAAAAAAAACGATGAATGAACCATCTGCAAAGATGGACAAAGACCAACACTCGGGTTTCTTGAAACTGGATCTTTGAGGATGGAGAATTTAGAGTTTGAATTGATACCACAATATGAAGCATAAATATATCTAAATAAGGAAAGATAGCAATGAAACGGATAGGAGAAATTCTACTCAATTCCAAAATTATACTATTCCCTAACCCTAGCAAAGTATTTGCATAACAAAAACCTAGCAAAAAAATCATGTACCTGGGCCCAACACTATGACACATAAATATATCTACATAAGGAGAGATACCAATGAAATAGATAGGAGAAATTCTAATCAATTCCAAAATTATACTATACCGTAACCCTAGCAAAATATTTGCATAACAAAAACCTAGCAAAATAATCACGTACCTGGCCCAAACACTTTATCGCAGAGGAAATGGCAAGGCAGTTCGTCACTTTCATGACCCAATTACTATCGCACGAAAAATCACATGGCTATCAAGATGTTTTTTTGTGGGCCAATTACTGTCATAGGAGAAATGACAACAAAGTTATTTCATGATTTTTTATATACTTTGCAAAAATTCGACCGAGAGTTTTAAGAAACTCTTAGCCAAGTGGACCAAG